>JAOVVA010000035.1:5579356-5613136 GCA_028565275.1 Leiocassis micropogon
CCTCCCACCGAAGCTTCGAATATTCGATGTTGATCACTACCGAATACTCGAAGCTCAAAAAATGGTATTCGGACCAGTCCTATCAGAAACACAAAACAGGAATGTTAGTTAGTCTTTCAGTTGATCCCGTTGAGGGGTCGCCACAACAGACCATCTAATCCGCACACAACTTGACACAGGGTTTACATCGGATGCCCTTCCCATTTTATCAGGGGTTGAGACCGGCACTGCAGAGGCTGGGGTTTAGGCATTTGGTGGGAATTGAACCCAGGCTTTCTGCATGGTAGGCCCAAACGCAGACCAGGAATGAATATGGAGTAATGTCAAATCTTACTGATCCAGTAAAAAAACAATGCAGCACACGTGGCTGATATTAAACAGGTAGATTGTTCTCTTAATGTTTTTCCACTGGAAGGGGGTCGAAAGTGGCTGAGATCCCCTGCCTTAAGTTACTCCATGCCACTAGAAATAAAACGATGTTATTAACTATGTTTAATGCATTAAATAACACATTTATTAACATACAATTTTGTCAGATTTGCAAATTCACATTTCAAAATGTCCACATTTGTTACATATCGATCTAATTTTCCAATCATCAGCTAATCACAAATGAAACAGCCCTAGGACATACACTATGCAGGTACAGTACACCTCTCAGACATTCCTAAATCTTGTATAGCAGGTAATGAGTATCACCCACAATGTGGCACTTTGTCCTCGTCTCACTCTCCGAATTTCAACTGCTGTTCTTTCTGTTGTCCGTGAAGTTCTTTCGCTTTGTTCATCAGCTCCATCGCCTTCTTGTCATCCTTCTCCGTGCCATCCCCCAGTTTGTACATGCGACTGGCATTCGAGCAGCCGTAAACGTGCCCCAAGTCACACGCCCGCATGGCATACTTCAAGGCCTCAGGCATGTTTTTGTTCACATCTGCCGAGCCCTGAATGTATAGGGCACTCAGATTGAAGCAGCTAGGTGCAAATCCTCCCTCACAGGCTTTCTTATAGTAGCTATGAGCCACCACGGGGTCTGGCCCACCCTCTAAGGCTCGACCATCATGGGCAAGCAAGGCGGCATTGTGGCATGCGTCTACCGACTTCTTTCCTGTGGTGTTACATGCCTTGACAAAGCAGGAGTAGGCAGTCTTTAGACACTCCGTCACGTCACCTGGTTTGGCAAAGAGATAAAGATACATCCATTGAGTTAGCAGTTAAGCCTGGCATAGAGTGAGCTGTATGATCACAGTTAAGAGTGATCATACAGCTCACACCATTCAAGTTACTTTGATAGAATTAGAAACAGTAATCTGTGCCTTTTTTTATATGCTCTTTGTGTCCACTTTATTAGGAACACCTGTGTGTGTGTGTGTGTGTGTGTGTGTGTGTGTGTGTGTGTGTGTGTGTATATATTTATACACACACACACACACACACACACACACACACACACACACACACACACACACACACACACATATATACATATATATTCTGAAATTACAAATACCCAAGTTTTTTTTATTACTTCAAATCAAAATGATGAAAAAGTGTCAATCTCTGTGAGTTTGTTTGTGACATCGCAGTTTTAACCATACGGGCAGGTCTGGGTATTTTCAAGAAACCATTCATTCTCTTTGGATTTTCACACACACAACCTGTCCCTGGAGTTTATATAGAATGGAGTTAAAAACTAAATAGCATCCTGTGAGTGGAGCCTGAAACACCTTGTTAATCAGAGAGGTGAATGAAGAATAATAAGACTAGTCTGAGCTGACAGGAAGTCTATAGGAACAAATTTAATCAATCTTTACATTCATGGCAAGCAGAAAAGCATCTCTGAAAGCATAACACATTAAACACTCAAACTGGATAGACTGGAAAACTACCAGTTTTTTTTTTCTTTTTATCCTAATCTTGAACTGTCCAGTTTGCATGAACCTGTTTATATTCCCATAGTGGTCTTCTGCTGTTGTAGCCCAAGCAACTTAAGATAAGATAAGATTAAATAAGACTTTATTGATCTCGGAGGAACATTTCTGTTTTGTGCAAGCTAAATTTTTCTGTTCATCACGGTTATAATGAGTGATTATATTTTATAGTTACTATATCCATCCTGGCAGCTCGATTGGTTATGTGAAAAACTCTGACCAACAACTGTGCCAGAGTAAAAGTCACTAATTATTAACTCTGACCTGTATAATTTTTCAGTGTTGTGCTGCCTCCACATGATTGGATGATTAATGTGCAGGTGATCCTAATAAAGTGGACACTGGGTTTATCGATGTACATACAAAGCCTATGTATATAGCCCAAACAAGTGATTTCCACAGTGATGTCCAGGGACCCTAGGGTTGTGTATTTTTTTGCCTTTGTTACAGGGGTGAAAGTTACAATCCATATTATTAAAGTTACTATACACTGCTGTCCAAAAACAAAAAAAAAACATATCTGAAGATTCAAATTATTGGGTTGCATCAGGAAAAGAAAACAACTAAGGATATATGAAATTACTAGAACTGAGTTTTTTTTTTTTTTTTTTTTAAATGAACACTTTAGCAAAACCTGGAGGGATAGTGCTGAATCGTCAGCTTTGCGGGAGAAATGTGGTCGAAAAAATCAAGATAAAACGGTACGGGGAAAATGAATGAACAATGCCCAGTGAAGACTCTCACCTTTGCCTGTGACATGGTAAGCACCAAGCTTGTAGCAGCTCTCTCCATGACCATGACTCTCACAGTTATGCTTGAGAACCTGTGCTGCCTGAGTGTAATTCTTCTTCACCCCTTCGAAGTAATCTGCCAGCCTCTGACAACCTGACACATAGAAATAAATACTGCATGAGGAAAAACCCAGCAATGTCCTGAATGTACATTATGTAGAGTACACAGTGTTACAGTACTATACAGGGAGAGTACAGTACATACTTTACCTTCAGGGTCTTTCTCCTTGTAGCACTGGTATCTGTACTCCACTCCTAAATTGTCAAGGAACTCTTTGACTTCTTTTTCATCTTGAAAATTAATCAGTCCTGCCATTTTACACAGATCTACTGTATGATCTCACAGCTCACGTGGAACCAATGGGTCTACGTGCATGCGTGACCTTGGTGGTGAAGGTAGAAAAAAGTATTTAATTTAAAAATAAATAAACTCCTTAAGTAGACCTTAATTGATGCATGATTTTAAAAAAAACGCAAAGAAATGCATACAAGAAGTAATAATAATAATAATAATTGAAACGTTTCACCTCCTTCCTGTTCTCACTGGGTCGCTATTAAACCACCGTGTTTTAGAACATGTAGTGCACTTTGTCTCGCGTTATTGCAATCCCTGTGCAGTGCACTAGGTAGAGCTCAAGGAGATTTTTTTAAACGAAATCTAAATGGACCCAACGAGCTTCCGTATTTAACCAATTGCGATTTGTTTCCTGTGTTACGACCTTGTTTACTTGTTGAGGCAAAGCCTTTGTAGTGGAATTTTTAATAGATGCACACACACACGCGCGCACACACACACATACATACATACATACATATTAATACTTCCTGTTTCAGCATGAAGGTGGAGGAAAATGTTTTGGAAGAAACAAGATGGCGCTTGTTGAGGATTTCTGTTTAGGGATCTGTTTTAAGATTTTTTTTTTAATGGAAGTCGACCGCTAGTTAAAATCACCGAGCAATTAACTATAGCTAGCTAACTGACTAGTGCTTTTCAGTGGGATTTCTTGCCTAAGGTTTTATTTTTGTTGTTTTTGGATTACTTGCTGCATCATGATGGTAAGAATATGTCAAGCAAGCATTATTTTAATATCTGTTAGCTTAATAGACGCGCAAAATACTTTTTTTCCCTTCTGATAATTGAAGTGTTAACCCCTAGATCACTGAATCATAACGCCATTCAGCTGTCTAGATTCAATCAGGAAGTAAAGCTGTCTGTTGTATTTGGCTCAAGTGATCATTATGTAATGTTAACGCACTAACATACCTGTCAAACGATTAGATTGACTGCCTTAAAATTGTCTTTACTATCAAAGCATCTTTACTATGTCTAATCTCTGTCTAAACCATTGATCTTCTACGAGGGGGTATCAAAAAGTACCAGACTGTCTCTGCTTACAAGCTCTGTTTTTTTTCACCGTCCGTCCTCCCTCAGATGCCTTTGCTATTGACAGTCTGGCTCATCGTCTTTTTCAACATTGTGCATTGACAATCCGTCTCCGGGGCCCAGACCATCAATAGCGAAGCCGTCTGAGAAAGGACATGAGACGAAAAAACAGCTTGTAAGCAGAGATCTCGAAACTTTTTGATCAATGGGTGAGAGATCAACGAGATCATGGACAACAAATTAGAAGAGCAAACACAAAATTCTGTGTGAAACTAGGCAAATCTGCCACGAAAACTTTTGACCTGATTCGACAAGTTTATGGCAATGCTGTTTTGAGGTGTTTTGACTGGAAGACAATGAGAGAGATCAGGAAGACCTTCAGCAAGCTCAACCCACAAAAATGTTAAAACCATTCGCCAACTTGTGCATGATCATCATCGATCGTGGTGATAGGCTCTTCCCCTGTGAAGACTATCACTTCATCTCAGGGTCGTACCCAAATAGATTCATTTGAATCTGATTGATCTCTCATCATCTTCCAGTAATGTTCTCCTGCTGTTGAAGCATGTGTGCACACAAAACACCTCAAACCAACCATTGCAGCATTGCCGTAAACTTGACAAATCATGGCAAATGTCTCCGTGGCAGATTTGCCCAGTTTTACTGAGAATTTCATGTTTGCTCTTTGTTCTAACTTGCTGTTTGATTTCTCACCCATTGGTCAAAAAGTTTTGAGATGTCTGTTTAGAAGCTGTTTTTTTCTTATTTTGGCATGCTGACTTGTGCTCTCTGTGACTGTGCATGCAGCCTTGTGCTGCCATCTGTTGGAGTGTTGCAAAATTAGTCTTAAAACTTTTTGATATCATCTCGTATAAACATTTAAGGTGAACATTTAAGGTGAACATTTAAGGTGAACATTTAAGTGAATAAAGGGACAGACATGGATATCCCCTTTTGTCTTCCTGGGCCACAAGGGCCCACTCACAGGGCAGCGCTGATCTGTTTCCATACCCTTAGCCAGACCCTGGTTTACGCCGCAACGCTGAGGACACAACGTTCCTGTTTATCTCTCAGCTGTTACTGAATTATGCTGCTTGGTGACAGAGGCAACTGTGTGTAAACACCTTGCCGAATGTTGTTACCCAGCACCCGGGCCGAGGATCAAACTTTCAGCCTTGCGATCACAAGCCGAGTGGTCATACCACGAGACGCAGAGGCATATAATAAAATAACTAGTCAGTATTAAAGAAACTTTCAGCTGTTCCCAACAACAATAACAGGGTGATTAAAAATTGCTTATATATTTAAGCAATATCACACAAGAGGGAGTGCTGTCGCACTGAATATCATCAGCATGAATTTTCTTGTTTTTATGTTTCACAGCGATTGGCACCTAGTAGCATGAATTACCGCCACCTATAGGTCTCACTCTTCCTTGTCTTCCCGGCTTTTCAAATTTTCCAGGCCAGTCCTTATTAAAAATGCCATTAGACGCTTCCTTTTCTGATCAGTTACTTCTCATTCTTCTTCTTCCATGTTCTTTAACTGCAGTTGAAATCCTGTAGGTTATGTTACCGCCAACTGTAGGTCTCATTGCTTTCATTTTCCCAGCCTCTTAAAGCTGACTTTTCGAATCAAGACTTCCTTAAAAACAGTTAAATGCTTCCTTCCCTGATCTTGTCTCGTCTTGTCTTGCTCTGTGTCTCAAACTTTTTTTCTGCTTTTATCCTGCACTTCCAGATAGCTAGATGGAGACAACTTCACTGGTATTGCATAGTACAGATACCCAGCAACGAAAGGCAATTTAGCATCTACCAGAGGTGCAAATAGTTATGTATGTCAGTGCAAATATTAGTATTGTGCAACTTAAGGTGCAGGTTAAATAAGTAAATTTAGATAGATGGATAGATAGACCTTATTTACAACTCAGATTGAGTAAACATTTTGTTATTTTTTTTAAACATCATGCATAGGCATTCACTAAAAGTTTTATATAATTTTGTTCTGCTGTATGGAGATATGTCAAGGCATTGTTATAAGAGCATCTTAATGCAGGCATTAAGGGATCTAAATTGACCAAAGCGTGTGAACGTAGCATTTAGAGTGTCCAAAACTAAGACGTGGCCACAACATGTAATTATGTCGTCTCTATGAGCACTCTAGGGCTATGCAGTGTGAATGTAGCATGAAATGCATTTTTCTTCAGGGCTGTGAAGGCTATAACACTTTTTGTACTGCAGTGTAAAAATAAAATATTTTGACTTTAAACCTAATGCTAGCACATTAGCATATTTCAACAAGCCACAACATAAGCACCAGGTATAGATAGATAACTAACTGACTAATTAACTAACTGAGTACTTTATTAGTCCCAAAGGGAAATTGTATACATTTACACGCAGATGGAGAGAGGGGAACAGAAAGGACAGGAGAAAGAAGAAACGCAATATCAAATAATATATTAACAGTATTGAATCATCCCATATCTCTTTTTCTCTCTCTCTTCATCCCAACAATACTGTATAACCTCTGACCACTGATCTCTTACCAGTGCTCTTTTTCTCCATAGACACACATTGGTCTTTCTTCAAAGCTCATTTTAAATCAAAGATGAGACAGATTTTGACAGCATTAGTCATCTTTGCTATTTCCAACCTCTATTTATTGACTATTTGTTGGCAACACGCCAGAGGTCTTATGGACATCCTTTGATCTTCTATCAAACTTTTTTTTACATCAGTGTTACAACAGACTGCTTTAATCATCTTTAATTTTTTCTCACCTCTAACTTTTTACCTCTTTAATGCTATAGAAAGCCGTTGGTCTTATATAGAAGCTTGTTTAAAATAATTTTAAGGTTGAAATTAGAGATTATGCTTATAAAAATATGCTTAATGTTCTCATATGTTTTATATTGTTGTTGCATAATGAGAAATATTGGATATCTTTGTCTTCATTCAGGCTGTCTTTCTTCTTCATTTCTTTTTGTTTTTGTCTTAAGGAAATGGTTAAGCCTTAAACATGCTGTAGATTATAAGGTAGGGTTGTGTGAGATTTGGTTTGTTAAATTATGCCTTTAATGTTGGCTTTTGCAATACGATGCACACAAAGGCCTGTCTATTGAGCAGCCACACAGAACACCAATCCTTTGTGAGCGTTTTTACCATTTTTTTTATTTATTTTTTTTACATGTTGTGTTTTTAGTTCAGTTCTAATGATTAAAAGGCAAATAACAATATAATGGCAGTATTGCGCGTCTCTCCTCTAGGCTCTAGTGTTATTTTTCTGCAGTACCCTTACCCTTAGTCTTTGCAATACAGCCTTCCTTGTTCAACATACTTGTGTTTTCTCTTGTGTATATAATGGAGACAGATGAAAAACATTATTCACTTGCGTACCATGATTCTGTACACTGACTCCAAAATAGATTAGATTGATTTTTAAAATTTTTTTAGTTCCTCTATAGCCCTACAGCTGTTGCGCTTTAAACTATTCCTTAGCATTATTTGCTAAGTTTGTTTAAAATTGTAACAAATAAAAAAAAAAAAAATCTGGATAATTACACTAACAGAATCGTAATACAAATTGAATTAGCACCTAGGTATCGCGATAATATCGTATCGGGTGATCCCTAGGGATTTCCCATCCATAGTATGATGTTTTATTTAACTGATATGAAGACGTTACCTGTGTGCTTGTTTTAGGATGAGTCATCGCCAGCGTCTTTGACCGACATGTGCCTGTCACTGGTGAGCTCCAGACTTGAGTGGTTCTGTTTGAAGCAAGCCGATGGTTCCCTGTGTCTTCGTGATCTTGTGGTCTTCCCTCAGGAGCTGGCTGACCAGTTGCTCTGCAAAATGGCCACAGAGGGTAAGCAGAGCTTAAATCTCACTAAGGTAGTAAGGAACTAAGGCATTTTTACAAAAGAAATATATTTTGGAGGAGTCTATAAATACACACACACACACACATACACAGAGGTGGATATGTTTCAGTAGTAGAGTGATTATTAGAGCTGCTCCAACAGATTCACCTTAGGCATGAATATTAGAGTCTAAAAGTAGGCATCACTTTTGCATAAAGAATGTAGCCAGTAAACACCTTATAATCTTGAAACCCGATTCCTTTTTATAGGCCTGCTAAACGACAGCACGGTGGGGATTTTCCGTAACAACCGCCAGCTTCGGCTCCGGCGCGCCTGCATCCGTACAGCCCGCATCTCAGCGAAGGCTTTTGAGCGTGCTCTCTGCCTGCACCGGCTGCTGGAGCTCGATGCCTCACGTGTCAATGCAGACCTTACCATCACCGACATCTTGCGCTGCCTGTCAGCCAGCAAGGCGGCACGCGAGAGCCTGCAGAGGCTCGTGCTAAACGGCCTGAGCATGTCCTCTCTGGAGGAGTCGAGCAGCCGGTGCTTCAGCTCGCTGCAGGGACTCCGAGCGCTCAGCGTGTCCAACGTAGACTTCTACGACTCAGGGTTGGTTGACGTGTGCTCACTGCCCCGTCTAGAGAGCCTGGACATCTCTAACACATCGGTAACCAACCTGACACCACTGCTGAACTGCAAGGACAAGCTGCGCTACCTCACCATGCACCAGCTCAAACGGCTGGAGATGAGCTCCAAACAACTCTTGCTGGTCCTTAGCCAGGTCAGCTTGTCTACAAGTCTGTAAACTTCTGGAATGGGTTTATTTCTTAGTCTTCATGCAATCTCGAGTAAAGTCGAATGAGGACAAAAAGTCGAATGAGTCCACATTGGGAACGCTGACTGAGATACAGTAAATATTGTGGCCAAATAATAAAAAAATAAATAAATTTTTTAAAAAAAATCCAAATTATGGCCTGTTTTAGAATTCGATGAGTTTATCAGGGGATTTTTTGTACATGCCTCTTCATTGTTTTAATTAAAAGTTTGCGTCCAAACTGCAATAAATGATCACAGGAAGAGCTGGTTTCTGTTTTTAACAGTTTCGGATTATTCCTTTACTCGAGGTAAATCTGCAGGCTTACATTTTTTTATTTTTCACCGAATGCTTTTCCTAATGCTCCCCACCCATTTCTTCAGGACTGGCATTGAGTATGTTTTGCATCCCAACTGGATGGGTATTTTATATATATTTATAGAATTTTTTTAGAATTAAGCCAATAAATGACCATAAAACTTAGAGTTCGAGTTCAGCAAAAAACATTTAACCTATATTTTATTTATTTGTTTATTTTAAGAGAAGCAAGAGGAATAACAGCAGCATGGCTCATCAGGATGGAAATGCAAACTGTCATGATCAATATTACAAGGGTAGGACTTGTAATATAGCAACTTAATCTTATGAAAATGTAATCCTGTTCAAGTAGGGTTTAAGTCGATTTTAGGTTTTTGGTTGTAATGCTGCAAAAGTTCAAAGGGGTGAATACGAATGCAAGTCTCAGTATATTAGAGCAGTGTCGGAGCTCACGTGAACTTTCTGGATCATTTTGAAAGTCTAGTAGTACGTTAATGTTACAGTAGCAGCCAGTGTGCAGCTTGTAAGCAGAACTGAAAAAGGTTTTTTTCTTTTTCTTTTTTTCTTTTTTTTTTTTTTACATAAGATTTACCCTGGAAACTTTTCATGATGTAGCTGCAGTTTCTAAACGAGTCACAGTTGTGTTTTTTTTTTATTATTTGTTTTTTTTTTTAGCTGGAGGGCCTGCAGCATCTGGACATTTCAGATGATAAGCAGTTCATGTCAGATGTGGCCTGGCAGCTTCTGGAAACACCAGGCATCCTGCCTGCACTGGTGTCTCTGGACCTGTCAGGCCGGAAGCAGGTGACTGATGCAGCCGTCCGGGGTTTTGTCGAGGAGCGACCTGGAATGACGTTCGTTGGCTTGCTGGCAACTGATGCTGGGTTCTCTGATTTTCTGTCTGGAGAGGGGACTTTAAAGGTCTGCAGCTTCTTCACACATACATTAATGAAACACTGAGTCATTATAGTAAGTAAATTGAATTCAGAGCTGAACAGGCGCATAAGATGTTGTAATTTTTTAGTATAACACTTTTGATTAATCATGTCACACAGACTATCCCAGGGTGCACGCTGCGGGATTGTGGGTAATCGTCTCCCATGCTCAGTCTCTGTGCGTTGGTGTCACTCGTATAGTCAACATCTGTGCGCATGTACTGTTTATTGTAACATTGTGACCGTCTTACAATGTTACATCTTACACCGTAGCCCCCTCCCTCCTCCTCTCCTGTCTCGTCTTACTCTAGCTCCAATTCTTTACAAAGGTAAAGTGCAGGTTAATTTGTTTTATTTTTACTTCATATTTGTATTAATTATTTTTATTTTTAAGAATATTTTTGAGTAGTGGAAAAAATCTGGAGAAAATGGGAGTTTCTATTATTTCTTCTGGGGAAATTCACTTTGACATATGGGTGCTTTTGATATACAAGCATGCTTCTGGAATGAATAATGCTCGCAATCCAAGGTTTAACTGCTAGGATCTACTTAAAAGCCCATTTATTTGTGACTGCCATCTCCAAACACACTACATCTCCCCCCAGCCAAAACCTCCATATGCTCCATTTCCACAATAAGAGTTCTCACTTTCTCCCCGTACATTGTTGGTTCTTATGCAAGCAGTTATTTGGTTAACTGAATATAACATGTGAATACATTATAACTCTACGTTAGGTCAGAATGCCTATTTTTACGAGGGTGAGTCAAACATTATCCGCAATATCGCATTAGAATTTATTTTAATTACCTTTTAGATCAGACAAATACATAATTTTTCTATTGCATAATTTTTGTCCATCTGTCAACAAACTTTCGTATTCCCTCATTAAAAATGTTTTAGACTGAGCTATAAGCCATGAATGCATCACCGTCTTCACCAGTCATCGCTGTCTTCTTTAATGAATCCATGTCTTGTCACCAGTAATGATTCTCCTTAAGAAACTTTCCCCTCCCTTAGAGTATCGGACCAAATTTTGTTTGCAGATATCCAAACACAGTTTTTTCGGTACAGTTTTATTCCTGTTTTGAAACTTGATGTTTTTTAGAAGATATCCTTGTGTAACATAATCCCCCTCCAGCCGACTGTAAATCTGGTGTTTTTAGAGTATGTTTGTTTACATGTATGTGTGTGTGCATGCAGGTGACCGGGGAGGCCAATGAGACTCAGATCTGCGAAGCTCTTAGGCGCTACACTGAGCGGGAGGGCTTCGTTAGGGAAGCACTCTTCCATCTTTTCAGCCTCACACACGTGATGGAGAAAGCTCGGCCTGACATTCTCAAAGTACGTGCGCAATCACACAGTTTTTGTCTTCTTCCCCCTCACTCCGGTCCTCCCACACACTCCCAGAGCTCTACTTTAATCTGAACGTAGTCAGTCACCCCTCTGATGAATCACAGGTCACTCATCCTCTCCATCATCTCTTCACTCTTAATGCTATTCTGTTCCCTTTTTTTTATTTTTTTATTCTCGATTGTTCTCGCTTTTGTTCTTTTGTTTTCCCTGCTTTTTTACCTTTTCTCTTTTTCTCTAAAGATCATGATATCATGATATTAATATGCTATTCAGAAACGTTTTTTTTCTTTCTTGTATTCGCCCACTCTGCTTTGCATATCCTGTCACTCCTTTCTTTATCCTGCTTATTATATTTTATTTTCCTTGCATTCAGCTGGTAGCGTTAGGGATGAAGAACCACCCCACTACTCTGAATGTGCAGCTGGCAGCCAGCGCCTGCGTCTTCAACCTCACCAAGCAGGACCTGGCGTTCGGAATGCCCGTACGCCTTTTGGGTCAAGTTACACAGCTGCTGCTAGAGGCCATGAAGACTTTCCCCAACCACCAGCAGGTACACTGAAATGCAGGAGTTCTAACAATTGTTTACAGTCATTGAAATAAATCTACAGTACTTTTACTTTATGAACTTTCTTCTCACAGAACATATTAAGTCCATTGATGTAATGTTAATTTTTTGCTGATATTTGAAAATCAAATTATCCTGACCAGAAGTAGAAGGTAACATTTACTTTGCTACTGTACTTAATTAAGTACAGTACATAAGTACATAATTCACGTATCTATACTTTATTTGAGTATTTTTATTAGTACATAATTTAAAATTTTACTCAACTCCATACTTCAACAAGTATCTGTACTTTCTACCTCACTACATTTGTGCTTGGCAATGCCTTAGAAACAACCTTTTGTGACATCATATAACCACCGTCTTGTTGATCAGGTCTGCTGTTCTCTGTAGGGGTGTGGCTCAGCAGTAGCTCATTTACAAAGACACTGAAAGAGAGAAAGCCTGAGGTATAATAAATTATCTGAGGGGCATTTCATTAACACACACACTCTGAGAGTTGTGTTAACTTGTTAAAGATGCTGTAACGGGTTCGATTCCATGTTGCACGGGCGGCATCATAAAGCACGGACACGGGGTGCGGTCCTAAGGGAAAAAGGGTCATTTATTTAGGTAAATGGGAAAGGAAAGGGTTAAAAGAGGGAGGATAGAAAGATGGTGAAGGAAGGTTGTGCACGTGCAGGTTTGTTGGGCAGTTCCCCGTTGGCATGTGGGTACAGGCTGGTGAGTGGTGGACAGCAGGCAGAGTGGCAGCGTGGGCCCGCGTGGACAGAAGTTCCTGATTGGGGCGCAAGCCCATCACAGACGCACGCCGTGACAATGCGTATAGTAAATTATGGGTCCTTCAAGCATAGGTTGTGATTTTCACCACTGTAGCATAGACTCACTTTTAGTGATTTTAGTGCTGTAAATACTTCGGACACACCAGCCATGTACAATATATTGTATCGCATATATGAATCACGTGAATTACATGAATGAGTTTTTAACCTGTTTGATCAAACACATACTGAGTTCCTGATGTTTAGGACTTCCTTATATCTGTATTCCTTTGTAATATATTTAGTGATCTAATTAGTTCCATGATTTGCGTTCCCGCAGCTGCAGAAGAACTGCCTGCTGTCTCTGTGTAGTGACCGGATTCTGCAGGAAGTTCCTTTCAACAGGTCCGTCTCTAAATACTCACTTCATCAGCTACTCAGGAAAGGATGAGAGAATCCAGCTTTTTAATTGACATATTTCTTCAGTCACACTGATTATGGAAAGCCTTGTGAATATTGCATGTGCATTTCTCTCAGGTTTGAAGCTGCTAAGCTGGTCATGCAGTGGTTATGTAACCATGAAGATCAAAATATGCAGAGGATGGCTGTGGCAATCATCTCCATCCTGGCTGCTAAGGTGAGTCACCAAAGACAGCAGCATTGGTTCATTCCTGAAGGTGATGTCCTGGCAGTTTTAGCACTTGAATTTATCCGTGTACATTCTTCACTTTTTTTTCAGCTGTCTACTGAGCAAACGGCACAATTAGGAGCAGAGCTGTATATAGTGAAGGTGAGTTTTATTATTTTTTAAATTTTATTTTATCCTTTTTAATTATTATTTTTATTATTATTCAATGTTCTATGTAACATTGTACATGCTGTACAAGTAAATTTGAATAGAATCTTCCTCTTCATGTATCTCAATCCATGAGATTCTCTTGTGTCAGTAGGTGATAAATCTTGGGCTTAGCATAGTTCAAACTTTTTCGTTCCAGATACCTTGCCTTAAATACCAGTTCCTGAATGATATTCCTTTTTTCAATACCAGTTTTGTAAGATCTATTTTAACAAAAAGAGAACTACATTACACATTATGGTACATATCTTTTAGTTTTATATTTCAGTTCCTTGGCAGTTTTTAACCTCAAAGTCTTTTCTTATGATAAAAAAAAAACATTAATCTATTTAGTTTTATGTTTCAGCAACTTGCCATTTTTCCACTCAAGCAGTTTCACAACAGAAAAAAATAAACCTATGTACCGCAACTTGAGATGTCTTAACAGTGTTGTGCAAGTTTGCGCTTTACAAGAGCTGACTTAAAGTTCAGGTCGCACACATTAAAATGAATGAATTTATATTTATAATTCACAGTTTTTTTTATTTTTATTTTGATGCAAGTTTCCAGCCCAAAAATATCAAATCAAAAATTAATATATTTAAAATAATAATAATAATAATAATAATAATAATAATAATAATTTATACTTTTTTTGAAAAACAAGGTACCCTACAGTGTTTTACTGCACAGTTCAGCACCTTGCATGACAACGATTCTCATGTTCACTTTCGTTTGTCGCAAACTGATCCATTCAGTTCGCCATTTACCAAAAGAATTGCTGTGTTCAACAGATGCTATTTTAACACTTTCATGCACAACACTATCTGTTAATTTTTAATTAATTAATAATAATGTATAAAACCTTAAACAGTAGTTAAAGTTACATGAGGGAGTCATTTTAACTCATTAAAACTCAGCAGCACGGATCTGTGCCAGTTTTCTGCCAATCCATGGTACCGATCATTTTTTGCTACTTAACGATTCTATGCATGTAAAGACCAAAAGGCTTGAACGGTTTAATTCATTTTGTTAATTATGTAATGGGAGCCTTATTTTTGTCCATCAAAATATGCTACCTATACACTGTTCAATAAATATTAGTTATAATAAATTATCAAACTACTACCACTTACCGTTATAGTACATTAACTCCTTTAGAGTTTGTTTATTTATTATACTGTTTTTATTTGAATTTTATTTAAATTTATTTTTCGTTAATATCTTTATTCATGCTTATAAATAAGTTTTTGTTTTTTCAATTCCAAAGACATTATTTGTGTAAATAAATAATACAGTGGATAAATTAGATGCCTACAAGCTCTAGCTGAACCAGTTAGTGGATGAGTAGGCTGAAGCTGATAGGAAGATATGACACTGGTGAAATCCTTAGTCTTAGTCCTTAGTAATTGATTGTTATTAAAGCAAGATAAGTCAAAACCATGTAATAATATAACTATCTTTAGTCATAATACTGTAACTATGTGAATTATGTATTTCTTTAACGTCCTCGTTCATGCCTTAATTAGGTTGTCTTGTAATCTCTCTCTTTCTTCTCTTTAGCAACTCCTGCACATTGTGCGTCAGAAGACGTCTCAGGGCACAGTGGACGCCACACTGAAGTTCACACTGAGCGCTCTGTGGAACCTAACAGACGAGTCGCCTACTACATGCCGACATTTTATAGAGAATCAGGGCCTTGAGCTTTTTATTCGAGTGCTGGAGGTACACGTACACACACACACACACTACTGTAATTTAAAAGTATTTAAACTTTCCACAGGGTGTGTATGCCTGCTGAAGTAATAATAATAACTTAATAATAATTTAAATCGTACATTATGGGTAAATCTTAGGCTCTAAGCCTCAGGTCATGCACAAAACCGAGGCTAACTGTACTTACCAGTTGTTAAGATAGCAACTAAGTTAAATTAAAAAAAGTTGACCAGTCACTCACTGTATATCGTGTTTAAAGAGTTGGCTTGGAACCCACAGTAGGTGTTCCTCTGAACATTCAGTGAGTGCAACGCCTGATCCTTGAAAGTCAACAGATAACTTGTCGCAAACTTGCAGAAGAGACACTTATTCTGTGTGCACAGTTCTGTGGGAACTGACAAAATAAGTGTGAATAAGTGTGTGAATAAGTGCATGGGATTACATAGAGAAATAATGAATAAACTTAAGAGCTTTTACTCTCATAACTGTGTTCAGTTATTCTGCATCAAGCACTCCTCGTAGTTTGAGGTTCGAACTGTTCCATTCGAGGATGTTGTTTAACATGGGAAATTGTAATTCTTGTCATGTCTTCACATACAATGAAAGGCAGGTAAGGGAATGACCTGTATATAACAGAAGCATTGGATATTCCGTAGTATTAAGTCAAGCCCTGAACTTTTAGAAGTACAAAAAATAATTTATCAATTATTAAAACATTTTATTTGTTGACGTGTTGATGTCTATAGTAATTTCAGGAATTCTGGATCCCCCCCCCCCTCGACAACAGTTTATTTATTTTTTTAATATTGACATAAGCAATATCCATTAGTAAAGAGTATGACAGAGGTTGTACAGCAGTTTGGCAGTTTCTTTTTATCCAGCTCAGGTCAAAATTAAACAAGGACGAATGACATACCAATATAACAAAGGACACATCAGTAACAAACATACATACAAGCAGTTAGAAATTTAAGGAAGAAACTGGGGCTGGATTTAGAATGAAAAGAAATGTATTGATTCCTGTGTCCTTTTTCTGTTTTGCTTCAGTCCTTCCCTTCTGAGTCTTCCATTCAGCAGAAGGTCCTAGGCTTACTGGTAAGTGTCACTTGATATGAACACACCGTTCCTTGCATGTATTTGATTAGTAGAAGGGAGCTCTTCGTATTCTGTTGCAGTTCATCTCCGATAAGAATTTAACGTGAAAGTCAGCCTGCGCTCTGTGCGGGTCTGATAAGCGGCTTACGCTAATGGATGGCTTTATTTAGCTCGTCCCTGTGTGGGCAGGATGCAGCTGCTTACAGTCCTAATTACCGTTCAGATGTCAGCAATTTGCAATCCTTTTTTCCTTTTGTGAAAATTTCTGCTTCTGTCTGCACAGATTAATAAAATAAGGCAAACCGTCTAATATATATGGTTGTGTGTGTGTGTGTGTGTGATTCAGAACAACATAGCCGAAGTGGGCGAGCTGCATGCAGAGCTGATGGTACAGGGCTTCCTGGATCATATCAGGTCCCTGTTGCACAGTCCTGAAGTAGAGGTGAGCTACTTCGCTGCAGGGATCCTCGCCCACCTCACTTCCCGGGGCGAGACCATGTGGACCCTCGACCTGTCCCTCAGGTCTACACTGCTGGAGCAGCTGGTACGTTGTGCCCTTTTCCTGCCTCTGATGGTACAGAAAACCAGTAAATCATTTTAAGAGGCTGTCATGAGATGTGTCAGGGTTCCTAGTGCATGGTATAAATAATATACAAGCAGATTTCTCCTGTTGTGCAGCATGTTGCACAGATGTGTTTTGTTTTGTTTGTGAGAAATCAAGTGGTTTTTGTGTTGCAGCACTCAGCAATCCTGAAGTGGCCCACACCTGAATGTGAAATGGTGGCCTACAGGTAAAAAAAACAAACAAACAAAAAAAAAACCACCTCCCACACCCACACCCTGTGCTTTTCTCTATGTGACGTGCTGCCTAGAACTCATCTCAATACGAATGTGTTTTTCTTTTCAGATCATTTAACCCTTTCTTCCCCTTGCTGGGGTGCTTCCAGACTCCTGGGGTCCAGCTGTGGGCAGCCTGGGCCATGCAGCATGTGTGTAGCAAGAACGGTGAGAACCACACCCCGAAAACTCGAATAAACATTAGCAACAAACAATATCCTTAACATGTTTTTTTGTGTATGTGTAGCTGCACGCTACTGTAGCATGCTGTTAGAAGAAGGAGGACTGCGACATCTGGAAGCTGTGAATTCACATCCTGAAACGCATTGCGACGTAAGACGATTAGCTGAGAGGATTCTGGACAGCCTTCATCGCTACAGAGCACGTACGGGCCACACGGGAGTGACGCAAGCGCATACACACAGAGGTGTTGTATATACATCATGCACTTAGAGACTCAAACACGTTATACAAACGATAGACATTATCTGGGATGGGAAAGGAACTGTAGAGTAGCACAGACTCAGCGACAAGTGCAATGATTAAACATGGAAAAAGGGGATCATTTTATTTTTCTTCTTTTTATTCAAAAAAGGTTGTTTTATATAACCGTAATATACGTGATGTATCCTATTGATTTGTTGCATTTTATCATTTTAGAGAGAGACGTTCCATGAGATGGGTATCTGGTGGCGAGTCTCTGGATGACGCATGGTGTACTACCTGGAAACTGTTTGTGTGTATTTGTCTGTGTCCTCATATGGCTTGTTAAATTACATTCTCCTGGCCCATGTGTGCTCACTTCAACAACAAATCAGAACACTAGTCAGTGAGAGAAACCTAACAAGCGTTCATTTGCACAAAGCGAATTATTTAATTCTCAGTTTCGAAATTAGAATGTCTGTTTATTTTATCATCTCTGTTGCTTGGGGGGGAAATACTGGGTGAAGGCGGGCAAGAATGAAAGAATAGCATGGCAGCATGTGTGCATGTGCTGGGAGAGCATGCTTTATGTTTTTGGGATTCTCAATGTGTGCGGTGGGATGGATTCAAATTCAGTTTCAACTGACTGTGGACACGTTGCAATAAATATTACAAATTTCTGAAATCTCCAGTGTATACCGTTTTGAGATTGTGTTCACTGATAAATTCTTATACATGGATGTATAGAGTTGTATGCATGTTTAAGTGTTAGGACTTCAGGGGTTTGGTGGTGGTTACACTTTACATTTCAGTGTGAGAAGTTTAACGCAAAACTATTGTTTGTGTGTGTGTATATATACATACATGCATATATCATAAGGTCTTAAGAGCATCAGAGTGTGAATCTTAGATTTGGAAAGTGTTAACTCATGCTCATAACTGCTCAGCGAAGACGCACCCTTCTTTACCCCTTCTTTGACCTGTTATTCAAATGTTGCACAGAGAGACCATTCAACAGTCAGTTCTTGGAAGCTACCAAAAGATGGACTAGTTGATTTAAAACACACACACACGCCTGCTTTGGCCAAATTGGAAAACAATAAACATCAGACAATATTTTCATGGATGGTTAAATGTTCTCGTGTTACAGTATATTTCTCATTTAGTATATGGGACTCTGTACTTGAGGAATAGAGCCTTGAATATTGTGCGAAAACTTTCTGACCCCTTCAGGTTATCCATCTTTTTCTCTGTTTCACACTCATCTGAAATGGGTACAAATAATTTCATTCTACACACAAACAAACGTAAAGACAGGTGTTCTGAGTGTTTTGTTAATTTGTTTAATAAAAAAATAAAAGACTGATATATTCAATTTCATAAGTATTCAGAGCCTTTGTGACACTGGCCTTTGAGCTCTGGTGCATCCTTCTCCTATTAGTGGTCCTTGAGATGCTTCTACAGCTTGACTGGTGTACAGCCGAGCATAATTGAATTTATTGAACATTGGGAAGGGTCAGAAAACTTTAATTCTGGTCTGTGGCCATTATGCCACAACACTAACAACATCAGCAAGTGAATTGAATAACAGTGATTATAAATTATATACAGTAAACTTCTGACAGAATCAATGTTTAAGGTTGTTGATCCAGCCTCCAAATTCCACAGTTATCACTCTAATTGAGCATCCATGGAATGTACTGGACATACAAGTCCAGTCCATGGCTATCACACCCCACACAACACCCATGAGGAAAGGGTCCCCAGTAATGTCCCACACCACAACACACCCCTAGAGTTCTTGTGGAGTCATGCGCCAAAGGGGCAGAGCTGCCCTAGTGGCATCTTTGTATTATATGATGTGGGGTAACAATCTGTTCAGGTTAAGCAATTTTTTTATTTTATTTTTTTTAAAGGTAGTCAGGTTTCTTTAATTTTGGTAGAATAACTGTTTCAAGCAAAATGTTTTTTTTTCTTTAATAAAAACTATATTCACCCATCACTCCAAAAAAAAAAAAAACTATTTCATATTTCCTTTTGTAAAAATACAATAAGCCAATAATAAAAGTGTTCACCATATTTCTAGACACTTTACTAAGTTTGAAATAGTCCTGTTCTCTCGGGTGAATGTGGTTTCTCATTTAAATCACTTTTTTTATTTCTTAAAAGAAGCCAACTTTCTTTAAAATGTGCCAACGAATAAAACATTTTAATAATGGTATTTGTATTTTTAAAGTACATAATATGGTACATAATAAAAGCCAGGCAGTGCCGAAATTAATGTGTTTATTATGGTTTAGACCATATACTGAATCATAACCTTTATTTAACCATGATTTTATAAACTCCCTGAGATTAAAATTCTTTTTTTTAAGTGTCCTGGCCAAAAAGACAGCATCATTACATGGAGTTTCTGACATAAAATAAATAACTAAATTACAGCCAAAAAGCAATTAAACATTCAAAACATTTACAGCTAAGTAAAGCTATTATTCTGTCCTTTAAAGTATTTCCAAGACTCCAGTGAGACCAGGTTACAAAGATTCAGATAAATTTGTGATCCCAGTCTGAGGGAGCAGCATATTTAAGCACCCTTTTCCCCCAAATTAATATGGACTATGGACAGTGGGAATTGAAGACAAGATCGTTTATGAAAAAAAAACAAAAAAAAAAACTTTTTGGTTCGTTACCAGTTGTTGCATTATCAGTTATAATCCTAAAATATTTGTATTGAGGTTCAAGATATTGTATTGACTCAATTTCAATGCCCTAAAGAGTAGTCTGAGGATTGAATGGCTATTTAAAAACAATTTAGATAGTTTAGTTTGTCCTGCATTTAAGAAAGTGCCTTGTCTAGTGTAGATGCAGAAAAATACATCATTGTATTCTCTGCGTAAAAATTAAAACTTGCATTGAAAACATTTTGGTCAAGACTGTTGATGTAAATGGAGAAAAGTAGTAGTCCTAACACAGAACCCTGGGGCACTTTAGATACAATAAATGGTCTAGAGGTATGGAAGCAAAATAGTCTCATTAATAATTCACACAAAAGACATGACGCACACATGCGTGGAACCCAATTCACGTGCACGAAAAAATATATATTCACAAAAAAAACAACTGACGTGCACAAAATAAAAAAAATTATATATTATATTATATATATTCATAATATACGTTTCACAAATGCAAAACACAATTCACAGATGTACAACTGTGTACAACATTTTTGAATGTTTAAAATTCACGAGTGTATCATGGACTGTGAATGTGAAAATCGTCTTTTGTGTGTGAATCATCCTGGATTTGTGTGTGTATTTTTGAGACCATTTACTTTGTGCACGTGTGTTGTTTTTTTGTGAATATATATTTTTCGTGCACGTGAATTGGGATACGCATGTGTGCATCGTGCCGTTTGTGTGAATTATTAATGAGACTATTTTGTTTCCATATAGAGGGTGATACCTCCCACCTGGACACACCGAGAGTGACCTGATAAATTGTCAAACAAACAGACAGTTTTTACTAACAATCCTGTATCAATGAGTATTTGCTTCATTAGTACATGATCCACAGTATCAAAAACCTTACACAAGTCAATAAACAGGGCTGCACAATGTTGCTTGTTGTCTAAATATTCAATATTATCATTTATTACTTTTGAAGGGACTGTAGTTGTACTATGATTTTTCCTAAATCCTGATTGAAAATCAGATAACATTGTTAATAACTAAAATCTCGTTCAGTTCTTTATTTTGTTCAAAAGGAGTTGATTAATCTTTTATACTGTCCTAGCTGGAAGGTCGATCACTTTGGTTTCCTGGAAAACAAATTATATGATAGTCACAAACACACTACCTTGCTGTTGATGGGTTTCCTAGAACAGCACACTGCAAATTTTTTATTCCTTACTTTAAAAACCAGTATATTGCCAATATGTCTATGTTATTCGAAAGTATGAAGTAAAAATAATGATCTATTAAGGCTGGAATTACAAAATAGCACTTTTGAATGTATGTGCGAGATCTGTGTCTTTACTCTCCAGTGTATCTGGGCTGCCTTTTCTCTATAAAAGCTGCCATTCCTTCTCGCCTGTCTTGTGTTGGAATAACCTGCAGGAGAGAAGCATGAATGACTTGACACACATAGATATACTGTATTTTATATATATATAAAAACAGAAAATATATACACTGCCTGGCCAAAAAAAGTCCCCTTTTCAGGAGGGTCAAATTATTGCAATGCATCAAGCAATGACTATGGAGATTTGAAATTACAAGAACTGAGTTAATAACCTTTCAAAACATTATTAAAACCTGGGAGGATAGAAACGTCAACTTTGTGGAAGAAATGTGGTCCCAAAAGAAATCATGAATGGAGATCACTTAAACACATGGTGAAACTGCAGGGTTTCACAGAGCTATATTTAATAGTCAAAGTATGAGCATTTTCATGCACCCACAATGTGATGATAACTCACAGTGTGGGGCTAAACAGCTGTGTGTCCATAAGAAAACCACTTGATAGTAAGACTAATCAGAAAAAAAGCTTCAGTTTGGTAGGGAGCATTAAGATTGGATTTTGGAGTAACAGATAAAAGTCATGTGGTCTGATAAGTTCAGATTGATTCATTGGTGTGTCAGGGTAACAAGGGAAGTGCATGAAGCAATGCATCCATCATGTATAGTGGCCACTGTACAAGCCTCTGTTATGATCTGGAGTTGATTCAGGTGGTCAGGTCTAGGCTCTGCATTGTGTGGCAATAAAATGAAGTCAGCTGATGACCTGAACATACTGAATAACCAGGTTATCACATCTATGGAGTTTTTCTTCCCTGATGCCACATAATACAAGGAATAATCCTGTTAGAATTAATAACTGAACATACAGATTGTTTATATATAATCTGCGTGAATCTGTGTTTAATCAGTCTCACCCGAGCATAGCACATGCCCTCGATGGCCATTCCTGAAGCGATGTCCACCTCTATTCCTCGGTTCATGGCTTCCTTGGCCATCCTGACCGCGAACGGAGCCTACAAAAGCCAGAGTAGGCAACGTGACATTTTCAAACCTAATAAGCAATAAGCATCAAGACACCTGTTATAAACGTGAGCCCTAATCGGATTCTCGGAGACGATGGCAGCGTTCTGGTTCAACTGGCTTGCATCCATGTGACGTAAATAGTCTCACTCATCTCCACTTCAACCAGTGAGGGCCAGAGAGAGAAAAACAGCTTCATGTGAAAAAGCAGGACGCAATTGCAATGTGTCCTAATTCTGTTTTGACAAAGAATTACACTCTCTTCTCCTAAATAATTTTTTTTTTAATTTACCTAGATGGGACATTCATGTAGATGCTTTCTAGATAATTTATTTATTTATCACTAGTCATAATCACTAGTATTTTAGTACTCTACAATTATTGCCACCCTTAATAAAAAAAAACATTTTCCAATGAAGGGTGCCAACATGGTATATATAAAAAAGAAACACCATAAGTAGTGGGAGATATGACATTAAATAATTGTGTTTTATGTTTCAAACAAGTTTTCCCAAGTTCCCTTTTTGTGGAGAAAATAAAAAAAGGAAGCAGCATCATGCAAAGAGGGAACTTTCAAGCTCTTTTACTGCATATTCTTAGGTTTATGCATTGTTTTATAGTGATTAAATCCTGATTGTGAATGAAGATCCAAGTTCTGGCACAGACAACCACATCACGCATCCACTGCCATATTATAGACAAACTTTCAGGAGACACGTAGTGGAAAGTAGCTATTTCTCTTTTATTATGAACCCAAGTCTCTTACAGAGAGTACACAATGCTGGAAGATTACTGTACGAACAGTACAGCTAGAAAGGGAACAAGACACAAAATCTCTGAATGAGGTCCCTATAGAAAGATGTCACTCTGACAGTAGAATCTTTTATGTCCTTTGGTGATTCTAAATAACTCAATCTGTGCTTGTGTGTCAGTCTGACCTACCTGAGGGAGGATTTCCTGGGCCAGGTTTAGAGCATCTCTATAAGCTGCATCTCCGCTCTGGTTTTGTGGGACGGCACGATTCACTAATCCCAGGTGTACAGCCTGCTCCCCTCCGACACGCCGCCCAGTAAAGATCAGCTCCTTCGCCACAGCAAATCCCACTGCCCGTGGCAAACGCTGACTGCCTCCTAGTGCACAGTGAGGGGAAAGCATACTCAGCTGGTAGACTTTAAGTGGCTCATGGTTTGCCTCCCTGTCTTCACCATAAACTATAAAAGGATGTATTTTCACTCCACTCTTTTTCCTATATCTCACCCGCCCCTGGAAGGAGTCCCCGTGTGGTCTCGATCAGGCCCAACTGAGCAGTATATGCTGCAAAACAAAAATTGCACACATGCAAACTTAGAAAGAATGTGGCTGTAAGCGTCTGTCATGATTGCTTAGATAAATAAATGAACAATAAACAAATCCTATGACTCCATTTTGTCGTGTAGGGACCGTGGTCCTGTTTCGACCCTGCCCCACCCTACCCTCAGAAGGTCTAAGCAGACACTTACCCGCTGTACGGAGGTCACACGCCAGTGCCAGCTCCAGTCCACCACCTAGAGCAAAGCCGTCCACTGCAGAGATAGTTGGCATGGGCAATGCCGCTGGCAGGGGAAGGGTACAGCATGCACGATGACGGATTATTTATCACACTAGCAACCAGCTGCGCTTTTATATAGCAATTTTATGCTGAATGCCTAATTTTATAACCTCTACAGTTACACTTCTTTAAAGAGGCTTTCAGAAAAAGTTCCCATCTCAGGCTCTCAGTGTTTATCGGATAGGATCTGGATTAACCATGGATGTAGTGCTTAATAAAGATCAATGAATCAAGCTGCAATTAGATTTTTTTTTTTTAATAATGGTAATATAATGATGTCTCACCTATTTCATTCATTAGTGACCGAAGTCCAAGAACAAACTGCTCAGCCTCAGAATTGCCCATCTGTGCTCTCTCCTTTAGATCAGCACCTTTAACAGAATCATAGATCACACACATTTAATCTAGCTTAACAAATGAAATGGCTTTGTTATATATATATATATATATATATATATGTTTGTTTTCTTTATAGACAAAAGCTGACCTGCACAAAAGACTCCAGGCACCAGACTCCTAAAGATCACCACACGAACAGCCGCGTCATGTTGCAGACCTGACACCAACTCTCGCATCTAGAGAGAGAAATATGAAGCAACAAGTGGGAGAAATATTGACAAAACTGAGAAATGGTGCCAAGAAAGAAGATTCAGCAAGACCAAAGGAACATCATAAATCTTCGCAATTCTTCTTTTTTTTTTTTTTAGATTTCGCATGCTGTTAAAAATGAATTATAGCCTCCCCTAGGTACCGTCTGACTTTGACAAACAAAATAAGTTTTACAAATGACAAACATATCAGATAGAAAGAGTATGGATGGGATGAAATTGTCTGCTGAGGATTTAACAAGTGCTGAACAAAAGCCTGATCCCACAGGATTGAGCAGGTGTTACTATACCTGAGACACAAACACACGACCCAGAGAGTTCCGTGCCCGTTCCCGACACATCAGAACTTCCACAATGCCTGAGAGAGAGAAAGAGAGAGAAAGAGCAGAGGTCACACAGCTGATATACACTTTTCCAAAAGTTCCTGTAAGAATGCTTTTAGGTTAAACGTTGCATATTTTACTTTATCCTGCCTTGTAGAGGGGAAAGGTCAATGTTATTTCAGGCACATTGTGCATTTGAAGTAACATACTATTTAACACAGATGTAGCTGATACATTTGTTGATGGGGACACCTGACTGTCAGGTTATCTTATAATGTCTTCTATCTTTTATTATTATTATTATTATTATTATTATTATTATATGATGTGAAATAAAAACCTGTCTTGCTGGCCAGTTTTAATAACAGATAATGTCCAATACAATATCTCTGGAACAGTTAATTTCATTGCTCTCCAATAGTGATGACCGTCAACATGAGTAACATTGTGCAAAAGCTAGCTAGCTAACAGATTCTCTGGCCCATATTACCACAATGACCAAGCATGTAATTAGTCAACACTATTTTAAAAAAAAATTTTTTTTACATTTATGATTTGAAAGGATAACACTGATTTTTTTTTAACTGTTATTAGCTAATGATCATGAATCTATGCAATATAATTATGTAATTTAATTTAATGTTATATTAAAATATTAGAGCAACATTGCATTATTTTTTATGGATGTGGATTAGCATTTTTCCCCATCCTACAGTAGGTTGCCAACCCAAGGAAAGTTCAATTAAATCTGCCCACCCCAGTGCTCCTGCCTACCACATACAGAAATCTGTCATCCAATTATCCGAAGATCGCAAGCTCGATGCAAGGGTGATGCCACCTATACGCCATGAGTATAGAGAGGAAAGGGAGGGATAGCATACCCGCACTCTCGCATCGATCATAACAACACTAGACACAAGCGGAAGGGGTCAATAACGCTTTTCTTCCGAGTGTGTGGGAACTGGCAACTATATACACAATACCAGTCAAAGAGTTTGGACATTCCTTCTAATTCCATGGTCTTCCCTGATTTTTATCCCTTTATACATTTTTGTGTATTACTATGCTACAACTATGCTAAAAGCATCCAAAATATGCAATAATTTCCTTTAAAGCCTTCATAACGGCTCTAATCTAAGATTCTGTTAATTTGTGATTTTTGAAGCTGGTAACTCTAAATGAACTTCTCCGCTGCAGCAGAAGTAAGTTTTGGTCTTGCTTTCCTGTGATGGTCTTCATCAGAGCCAGGTTCATCATGGAGCTTGATTAGTTTTGCAAACGCACTGGACAAAACTGTTCTTGAAAGAACTATTCCAGAACAGCTGACCTTCATCATGGACGGCAAGTTAGAAAAAGGAGCAAACATGAAATCCTGCATGAAACTGGACAAATCTGCCACACGGATGTTTGACGTGATTCAGCAAGTTTACAGCAATGGTGCAATGAGTCGTTCAAGGTGTTTTAAGTGTCACACACACTTCAAGAGTGGAAGAACATCACTGAGAGACGACGAGAGATCAGGAAGGCTTTAAATGAGGTCAACCCCGATAATGTTGAAAATATCCGGCAACTTGTGCATGATGATAGTCGGAGCAAAACCCACAACAGCAGCTCACCTCACATATCTTCTCGTCCAAGTCGTTCGTTCTTTTGTCACATGACACTCGTAGACGTTTGCAGTGCATTACACAGGAAACAGAATTAATTGGACCGTTATTCTCATAAGTCTTCGAGGCCGAGTGGTTCGTTCTGTTGAATATATTGCACTGCATAGCGCTTAATGGAGTCACGTGACAAAAGAACGAAGAAGACTCATTGAGAAGAATCGCTCAATTCTGTTTCCTGTGTACTGCACTGCATGGGTCTATGGGAGTCACGTGACAAACGAACGAACGATTCGGACCAAAATTTCAAAGGTAACTACTCATTTCTGTTTCCGGTACATAACCTACGGAGGTTTTGCGATGATTTGCGCATGCGCGCCCAGTAGAAAATTTATTAATCACTCTCCGAGACTACTCGTTCTTCGGTGTCATGGTAAAGACTCGTTCAAAAATAACGAATCGTTCATGAACGACCTATCACCAGGGGGACTGTTAAACTGTCTATGAATGTATTATTTGTCATCTATTTATTCTATCTTTCAATGTGTGTTAATCAAAATGGCGCCACTGGGCTCACAGGTGGCAGCTCGTGCAGGTGTAACTGAAGCACCTACCCTGGTCTTCACCTTCCAGGCGACTTATATCTACTTCAACAGCGTCTGGGTTTGACACAGCGCTAAACCCTCGAATAAACTGTTTATTCTTGTCAGAAACACTAATGTGGTCAGGTTGTGAGCTCTGACGAGCTGAGAAGACCCGGTTTAGTTGAGCACGACTTCGGGCAAACGAACAAACTCCTAAAGCAAATCTCCGGAACACCGTCATGTTCAGTCTTTTAGTTTCAAGTCCAAAACGTAAATCAATAAATCAAATCCCGAGCTCTATTAAACTTCCCACAGAAGTCGTTTGCCTAATTCACTTTCCGTAAATGTCACGCTAAACTTCCTTACATCACCATGGAGACTTTATACGTCATCAAACAGTGACCAAGCAGAAAGTTTTTACACACACACACGGCGCTTGTGTTGTATTTTCGCTTTATTTTTTGTCACGGAATCATATTTTTTCCCCTAGTCCACGTTTCATTACTCCCTATTTTTTTTCTTATAATAAAAACATTAATAATAATAATAATAATGATAAATGTTTTTAACCCAGTACCGTACAGGAATCAGCGGTGTGCTCCACCAGCAGAGGGCGATAGTGTTTTAGTGGGAACAGCAGAGCTAAAACTTTACCATTGATACAGCAAGAGAAAAGGTTTACATTAAAGGACTTGCTCATGTTTCAATTAGAGGACAAATGTTCAAGTTTTCAATGTTATGAAGTTATTTTATTTTAATAATGAAATAATTTTATGTACAGTATATATATGTACAATGTACAGTGTAGGCTATATACTGTGTATATATAGAGAGGTGCTCTGTATTTCTCTTTTAATTTAAGGAAATACAGAGCACCTCTGGTGTCATTTACTCACTGACATAGAGCATGAGTCCAAAACAAAATCATCCTGTCACATCTGGGACATGACTTATCTAATTACCACACATTCTTACATACCACAACATCGTCCTCTGGCCATGCATTATCCTATTTTGTTCCCACACCTTAGTAAGTTGTAGCCACAACATACTATCTTATTCACACTTCTTAGTAAGTCATGGCCACAACATAGTATCTCATTTCCGCACCCTAGTAAGTAGTGGCCACAACATACTATCTCATTCCCACACGTTATTAAATCATGGCCACAACATAGTATTTTGTTCCCACGCCTTAGAAAGTTGTGGACACAGAATATTTTCTTCCCCAATGCCACCAGAGGGGCTCTGTAAGAAAATGTAGGACGAAATCATGTAAACAAAATAGGAATTGTGTGGCTCCACAATACCCCCATCCTTTTCAAGTGAATAAAGATAATTAGGCAATTGGTAAACATAAATTATACCGTCATTCATCCTACTGCTTTCACATATCATTGAAATAAGATAACCAAATCTACAGGCAGCCAAAGCATAAGATCACAGCAAGAAGATCACAGCAATTCAGATCCTGAGCAGTTCCTTCCATTCTCCATACCTTCTCTCATTTAAGTTTAATCTGGTTTTCGAGGCTCGTCAATGGTTTACATCAGCTAGTAATCCCCATTATATTTACTCTGGTGGAGTCTTCTCTTGATTGTTGACACAGACATACTTACCTCCTGAATGATGTTCTAGATCTGGCAAGCTGTTATGAAAGGCTTTTTCTGTCTACCAGAGAATACGTTTCTCTACCAGAAGTGAACCAGCACAATCCCACATCTCAATCATTACTAAGGGATTAAACTATAAGATTAATTATTAATTTATGCAAAGTTCATATCAGGGCATGAATATATGAATACAGTATATGAATATGCTCCCAGAAACTCAATGCAATATTGACAACTGTAGAGATTGTACAGTAGGTCATGGTGAAACACCAATTGTATTTTTAGGACAGAGTTTACAAAATGTTTAGAATTGACCTGACCCAATAATATAGGCTAATAAACGAATGATGTTAAAATATAATAAATGTTTTTACTGGAGAATAAAAGCATTTTAGAAATATATGACTGTTTTGACCTTCGAACACATTTGACTGGTCTTCATAAAGAAAATTTCTCTCATTGATCATTTTGCAGCTTGGGTTGATTAATAGTGTGTGCTCACAAATCTCAACGTAAGTATGTAGGAGTGTGAAGCAAACTAGCGACACTAATGTATCAGTGAGTGGTAGGTGTGTCTCTCGAGTTGTTCGTGAATATCTCTCTAATGCTCAGCTCTCTCTCACACAAAGGCTGTCCTCTATGACGAATGTATCGGGCTTTGCGTGCCTCTGTCAGCGCCTGCACAAAATTAGGCAGTGTGTGAACCATCCTCAACTGGCCGTCAGGTGCGTGGGTGTCAGAGAGGGGAGAAAGTCTAGTAGAGCAGGGTACTGGTACATTCATCTCTTCTTCTTTTTTTGTATCTCTTGCTACTACCAGATCATTTTCTATCTGAAAAAATCTGTGTGTTTCCAGTGCTGACCTCCGCCCCTCCCTCCCTCTAGCTCTGTGTTTCTTATTCTGTACATCCCCATCCCCTTCCTTATTCTCTCGGTTTAGAGGGGCAGAAGGAAGCATTTTTGGGGGCTGTGGTTTAAGGTCTGGCAGAGATACAGGCACTGTAGCGATATCAGTCCTGTTTTCAACACTGCTGAGAAAGTCCTGAACACGAGCCTGCAGGGAGCAGATGGACCGCAGCTTCTCAAACCTACATAGACAAAAAGGAATAAAGGCAGGATTAGGGCTAGTTCTTTCTTACTGAAACATTCCCTACTCAACTGTACAGTACAGTATTCTGTAGTAATGCCCTTAGAAATATTCTATAACATCCTCTAGGAAGTGAGTTCTTGAACTGCATTATTCTAAATGCAAAATGAAAAAGAAGAACTTTAGAAATCAACTGATGAAAATCCATGATTGACACTTACAATCCCTGCAAGCATGTCTATTTGCCCTTGGTGCTTTTCAAGCATCTGGAGCTGCTGATACTCTTTGACGCTTACATTCAGCCACCACTTTTCCTTGCCAGCTTGCCATTTTTAGTACACCAATTATAAAGTTTAGGGTGTTGTCTAGCATCATTTCGAAATTTGTAAACCATTCAGCCTGCTCATAATTGAGTGGCAATCAAATTTAGAATCGTGTATGAATTGAATCTGAAAATGGAAAAATATTAGATAACAGGTGCTTCCAAAAGACTTCTTTCTTTGAAGAGTTCTTTCATATGTCTGCCTCAACCATCGTTTTCTAACTCGAACCAGACCACAAGAGTCTCTACATCCTGCAATCTACCTCCTCAAATGCTGTTACTCATGAACCTTGAGTGGAAATATACTCCAGCCCTGGAGGCGATTTGGCAAAGATGCAACGTTACAGAAATTTTGATGTTTGAGTAGAATCCTTGAAGTTCTGCGACTTGGCAAGCAGATTTCATAGCCAGTAGACTTCTTTTGTTTCATTTCTATTGATCTATTGGCCATGAACAATCTGCACCATGTAAAGGGCAAATGGTGTTTTCAAATAGCAGGAAAAAGATGCAGAATTGTGGGCACAACATACAAGGCTCAAACTTTCAAATATTAAAGATTTGCTATGAGAGGAATAAATAGAAAAAAAAAAACATTTCTTTCAAGTATTATGAATTCAGGTTATGGTGAAACTGGTAAATACAGTACTGTGCAAAAGTCTTAGGCACCATATTATATGCTGCACCAATTTTGTTATATATGTTTTTCATGTCTGCATAATTATGTACAAAATCATTCAATTTTCCATCACACTCGCTCCTTTCTACTTTTATGCAAATCCCAGGAGCGTACATTAGGTTTTTTGTTTCCATCTTGTACTATATATTTTTTCTTTACAACCATGCATATATTCTCCTATAATGTTATTTGTTTATTAATTTTTAAGTTATATATGAAACTGAATGATTTTGTACATAATTATGCAGACATGATAAACATATATAACAAAATTGGTATAGCATATAATATGGTGCCTAAGACTTTTACATAGTACTGTATATCTTTCTTACCATCTGAAAAAGATGGCTGGAATACTGAGATGAAAATGTGCAGCATAATTTATAAAAAAAAAAAAAAACACCATTCAGGTATAATGACCTGATTTGGAGGTGTGCACCAGTGCTGAGCCTACAATTATTTAACAATCGAGCAATTTCACTGAAATGTCCCGATTGTGTGCTACCCGACTACAAAGTGGCTGCACTTTTGCTCCCTCTGCAGCATCCACAAGCCTGCAGTCATCAGATCAATGAGCCTGACAGGGTTAGTAGCTCAGGACCACTGTTGGAACAACCCTCTAGTCCTCATTGTCATCATTATTAGCTACAGCAAGTCAAGTACCAAATGAGTGAGTTAACAACACACTTATTACGCTGCCACTAAATTGGTTCACTCTGACCCTGTTTGCATCTTAATTTCAAACTGCAAAAATAAAGCATAATGAAACAGTACAAAATGGAAATATATTTTTCTTTCAGCTTTTTAAATTGACCATTTAATTGACACTGTTAGAAATATCAGGACTAAACAGTTGGCCAGTCTGGTCAGTTTTTGCACCCTGATGAAAGCCTGAAACATGCCTAGCTGAATTATAGCTAGCTGTAATTCAACTGGAGTTCGCATCTGACTGTACAGCCATGAAAGAAAGTGGTTTTGTACATAGAGGTGTGTTTGATTATTCGAATACCTAATTAATCTTTTGAGGCATCAATATTCGAATATTAAAATTCATTTATACATTGTGCCATAAATCTCACTTACTCATTGTCTATACCACTTTATCATGTATACAGGGTTGCAGGCAGCCTGGAGCCTATCCCAGGAGACTTATGGTACGAGGTACAAGCCATCGCAGGACACACACATACTCACACGCTCATTCACAATCTTCTGGAAAATTGGGAATTTCAATTAGCCTAATCTGCATGTTTTTGGACTGTGGGAGGAAACTGGAGACAGACCCAAGTTGGGAATTGAACCCAGACCCTGGAGGAGCAAGGTGACAGTGCTAACCACTAAGCCACTGTGCCATGTGCCATAAATCCACATAAGAAAATATGAAAAAGTAAAGACACATCTTAAAATGTTTTATATAGGAAGCAACACTGTCATGGTACAGTATATGAATTAAAAGTGTTTATCAGGACTAAAAAAAAAGCCTGTTTTTATGATTAAAAATTTACATTTTTCATTATGCCATTAAGCAGATGCTCTTATTCAGAGCACTTTTCAACCCTGTAGCAGTTAAACAAATATCAATTTATTAACACTTAAAGTAGGAACATCCATTTGGAGCAAGTGTATAAAATAGGAGTGTACTGCACATGTAAAAGGCTTGGGAAAGTATGAAGGAAAGGACAAACTGAGGAGAAGAAAAGTGGAAGGAAGGGATGAGAAAATGATAAATGATAAGAGCTGAGGAGGAGTTGAGATTATAAAGATAGAGAGCATTTTGATGGAAAGGAGAAAGAAAGCTGAACTTGGGAAGAGGACCTGGGATGTTCCCATAAGTGCTGTGCCTAATTGGCGTATAGACGAAAAGCTGCCACGATGCCCTCAAGCCCACAGAGGGGGAAAGGGAATAAAATGAAGATAAGCTAGATTGCATTTTATAATTTGCGGTTATTTTTTTTACCATTCTGTCTTTTTGTTTAGCATTCTTGGTAGTCCAGATGTTTCCTTCTGTGTGTGTAAGAGTGTGTGTTATCTCATTATCAAATCCAATAGTGCAAATATCCAAGGAAATCCCAGCAATCACAGTGAACACATTTGTACATTTATACTCCCACACACTCAGACACTCACACAACTCTCATCTTAATAACCAGAGCAAGAGATATAATTTAACCACAAAACACAGCCACATAGGTGCTTGCATCCTCCCACTCATATAACACAGTGTGCACCATCACCTGCCCGTACTGTACTGCCTGCAATTGCCTGAAAGTGGCATTATAGCTGCTATTAGGGTCTTCTTATTACACACGCATACTCACACACACACACACGCACACACACGCACGCACACACACACGCACACCCACACACACACACACACACAGTCAGCAACCTTTCAAACCACTTCAAACCAACTGTATTTTTATATAACAGTATGCCAAATTGGGCTTCTATCTGCGGGTGCTCTTAGGATTCCACTAAACCACCCTGCAGCTGTCAACTGTCACTGAAATTCATGTGCATCCTATCTAGTTAACTCTAAATCTTGTAGAACTTACTAGGCTTAGATAGACATGCACCATTTAAGATTTTAGCCAAACAAATACCACCATATAAAACCTGACTCATACCTGATGTATATACACTACCGTTCAAAAGTTTGGGGTCACTTTCTAACTCCATGATGGTTCCTGATTTTTATTTCTTTCTA
>JAOVVA010000035.1:5614789-5628004 GCA_028565275.1 Leiocassis micropogon
GAATGTAGAAAATAAATCACTAAACAAAAACAAAGAAATTTGCAAGTGACCCCAAACTTTTGAACGGTAGTGTATCTATATAAGTCAGCTCCTGAAGACATGGTGTTTTAAGGTTGGCGTGGAAGAACTCACATGTTCTACATCTCAACATCACTGAATTAGGATAGCAAAGGAGTTTAAAATTTCAAATGGGATGTTCAACAGGCACATTAGGTATCCACAAACCTTTGGTCATATTGTATACACTGTATACATGACAGGTTTCAAAGCAGCCATTATTTATTTATTTAAATGTGTGCACAAGTCTCACAAAGCAAAATATGAAATTATTTACCAGACCACCCATGTTGTTCTCACCTATGCTTGTTTGTCTCTCTGTCTGGAGATGGAATTATGGGAAACCGGGTCTTGTTATAGGACACAGCAGGGCGGCTGAGATCATGATTGGGGAGTCGTGATGCGACAGCGTTTAAACCTCTCCGCCGGTTACCTGATTCCAAGTTAAAAGGGTGAGGTTTAGAAAAAATGCTGCCCTTAAATCACAGATTAGAAAACATTTTAATGGTTAACTTACACACCTGTCTTAAGGGCGATGAGATGGCGGTGGAGTGCATGTTGCTCTCGGGTCAGTGTATTCAGATGGTAACGTTTGGCTTCATCGAGCCGTTGTATCCCATGAGCCAGCCTGGCTTCAGCCCTCCTCTCCTCTCTTTTCTGGGCCTCGCTTGGCCACACAAACCAGTCTGTACGATGCATGCTTTACCAACACACACACACACACACACACACACACACACACATTTATCATAGCTACAAGAGTATGACAACAGAGTGAACCCGAAGAAGCGTGACTTACAGTGAACTTTCCTTTCTGTGTTGGTTTTAATAAAACCTTAATATTCTTATATAGAAACATGAAAAACGTAGACTACTTTAACATATAGACTACTAATAGAGCCACACAAGCATTCTGACAATGTCAAAGGACTCAACATCAGCTGTAAATTAAAACTGATACACAGAGTAGTCACCTGTGTGTATGGTTTGATCAGTGATGCATTCTTATTGGCAATGTGTGTAAACCATCGACCATGCTGCAAAACAGCATTCATGTATTAATCTCTTGAATACCTCTAATAGTCCCACAGAAGTCCCAAGGAAGCCACTTCCTGCCTCTTATGGGTTTGACAGTGAGGAATGTGAGCAAATAAAGCAAAGTGGCAGCTCTAATGAATCTTCCTCTTGCATCAGCCGTATTAGCTTGTAATCCATTAAAAATAAAATGAGTATGCTCAGGTTGTAATGAGATCATTAGTGTTCTGTTTTGTTTAACTCAGTCTGGATAGTTTAGACTGGGTTTAATATTTGACTTCATAGCAGTTCGGAATTACTACCACTGATCACGTGATCACGTTCTTGCATGGAGAGCCCTGCACCTGTGAATTGCTTAATAGCCCAATAGCTATTAAAATGGATCAACGTCAAGCACCAAGTGTATGTAGTTACACAGAGGCAAAAGATATGTGTTTCAAAGTTTTATGTAGCGCATACATTGTCACCTGTTTATTTTTTCATATTTAGATGCCATAATGACGGCAGGATACACTGGATGGTATAAATTGTGTAATGGACAACTGCATAACTGCAATCTTCTTTTTTATATTTAATTTTAAAATGTAAATTTTTTCTTCATTTTAACTCTATGTTTTCTGTTAGAATGTCACCCATTTTTTTTAAAAATGTCATAGATTTTTACAAGACACTGAATTCTTTTGAGTTTGGACACATTTACATGTGGCCATGGTGTCACAATGTATTACACAATGCACTACAAGATTAAGAAATGCTTACAAAATCCAACAAGCATTAAGTTATATGCTAATAAATGTTATTTTACATGACACAAAACCATGCTATGCTAAACTTCTGATTTTTTAATTGACAAACATATACATATGTGTTTTAAAACCTTTCCAAATGTTCATGATCTTGGAACATTTTTTTTATAAAATTTGAATTTCTCTTAAATTTTGATAAAAGTCTTGAACTGATACAACTCTTGAATCATAAGAGATCACTTACAGAAGCAAATCTCTTTTACTATTTAACTTTAATCTTTGGGCTTGGGTTTAGACTCATGATAGTTTACACTTTTAGAAACTCCTGGGGCCTTTAGTTTTTCATTTTTGTTAAAAACCTTAAAGTTGAAATTATGCGGTTTTTAGCTGTTTTAAGCAACTTAGCCCACTTTATACAAATGCCTAGGCAATACTAGGTTTACCATAGTGTTTATCATGCCAGTGCAAACAGTAACAGACTCACTAATGGAAGCTGGTAATTAGATTTTTTTACTCTTATACTCCTTATAGAATAGTGAGTTATAGCAAAGTATTCTACTGTATTCAGTGCCCATAAGTACATTTACTATACTACATGGTATGGTAAACTATAGTACATAATAGACCATAGTATTACTATTATACTTTAGACATTGCCATGGTACAGTAGGTACCATATAACTTTATAGAATACCAGGGTGGGTACTGTGGCACTTGATTGGGTATAGTGGTAGTACTATAGTGTGTTCCACAATACTATTGTGAATACCATGATACTTATTGAGTATCACATCAGTATCACTACTCAAGTTCAGCAGGTATCTAATATGGTATATTTGCACATACTGTACCATATTAGATATTCTGGTTCAAATTATTGGTATGGTATAGTACAGGCAGTACCATATTATTGTATGTAATATTAAGAGTTTCAACATACTACATGGTATTAAATACATACATTGGTACTGTACTATATTATTATGTCCATTATGATACATAAACATGTATAACATATTTTGGACAGTGTACAAGTGTTCCATAGTAAATGGTAAAATCATGTACCATAATGTGGTACATTTACTATATCAGCAAAGAAGTGCCATGGAACTGTCAATACAGTCATGCTACCTATACTGTACCATGGTAAAATTAGTGCACTTTTATAAACCATATTCTAACACACTTTCTGCAGTCTACTTTAATAGACATTTTAGCTGTTAGAGTTGTAACTAACCAGTGTTGGAATGTAGGTCTCCAGACATAGGACCGGTAAACACTGATTTAGTTTTAAATACATTATTAGCTTTTACTTTTGTACCACTCACATGGAACCTGTTTTATGGTGCTCAGTTTATAACTGAGTGCTGGCCAGTGGAGCATTGTGGTCAAACGTTGTTTCCAGGAAGTTCACATTTCAAATTGTGTTTGTAGTTGCAGTTGTGCAAGCATAAGCATAAGGAATGACACGTCTAAACTTGCGGTATTTTTAACTAATAAAACCTTTATACTCAGCTGATTCTCTGAGATCTGCTCCTTTCTATGCACATCAGCTCCTTTTGTTTTCATCTGTGTCACATTTCCATGCACACTAATTGCTTCAGGTTAATGTTTACCTACCTGGTTGAAGATGTTCTTCAGGGTTGCACTCCAGAGTGGTAATGGTTTGTCTACATAATATTTGGGTGGAATATGTGCTTCAGACCCCAATTATGGGCTGTTCATATTTTTCTACATTACGTTATGCTAGATTACAAAGCATCATGATTTGTTTGCCTAACTCACTATCTATCCTATTATATAAGTCGAATCTGCATTAAAAATCTTCATGGTTATGATGCAGTCTATGTTTTGTCAACAATGCGAAATCACTAATTAACATAACAAAAATAGGAGTATCTTAAATTATGCCTGAAATATCCATCATGAGGAGCAATTAATTTGAAACACAAATGAGGATCAGCAGGAGACAAGATCACTTTAATTTCCCAGCTTTAAATGGGGACAATTATCTGATATCAAGTTATTACAAGTTGTTAAGTCTTAATAATAATAATAATAATAATAATAATAATATGGCACATTATGTGTCTCATGTGCATTTGCATCAGAAAGACTCTGCTTTAGTTTATCAAGTAATTTCCAGGTTTTGGGGGTTAAATCCCAATTAGTGTTAAATAGAAAGCTAGGGCAATATGTAGGGTGTCCAATCCATACTACACAAAGTAATGCCGTTCAGGGGTTACGGAGGGATTTGAGATTCAGCCTTCTGTTGTAAGCTATATAGCTTTGTAGCTTCCATTAGCCATGGACAGAACAACATGGATGGTTCAGAAGCGACTTACTAAGGAGACAGAGTGTTGTTTAGGAATACCGAATGTTATCTGGTGTGGTTTTCAGTGTGGGTTTTGGCAGGCACCCGCTCTCTCCTCATTACTACGGACAGTACAGACCTACTTAAAGCATAATTAAAGATTATTAGAACACCAGTAATGTGGATTGATGCATATAGTTAAACATCTCAGTGCTTTTGTGCTCTATATCACCATGCCTCTCATCCAATAAGATTACTCATTCGAAACTAACTGTTATATAATAAATAATAATCCTTGAAAAAGTGGTGTGATGTTAACAATGATGTGGAAATCATTGCAATTTATAAGTCATGCTTTTTATCATGCATTTGGTTACCTTTGGATTTCCACAAAACACATTATTTCTTGTTCTCGCTTACATTATAATAGCTATGAACTGTTGTTTCCGCTCTCCCTCTCCCTCTCTCTTGCTCTCGGTTAGATAATAAGGCAAAAATGCTGCTTGGTATATACAGTAGTAACAAGAAACTGGAAAGTACAAAATCCTCTGACTGTAGATTCTACTGTGGCAGAAAACTTTGTTACCGTTACAAAGCCCTGAGACCAAGGACTCCTTCTATAAATGTTAAATAAATAGCAGAACATCATGTTTGTTCAGTTCCTTTAATACAGTCAAACAATTTAACTTATTTAATATGAACCTAAAATTCTGTACCTAATTCTAAATCTTTCTGCATTATAAAATGCTCATATCTACAGTATTAAGTATTTGTGAGTCTTTAAAGCTATAATCTTTAACAAAGGATGCTTTAGTTAGGCTTCATTAAATGATGAACATTTTCATTTTTAAAATCTATAAAAGAGCTTCTGAAACACCATGCTTTTAAGCTGTTAAGATACCATAATTGGATCTTACCTTAAAGTGGTTTATGATCCTGAAATGCTGGGTTATGCAAGAATCCAGGCCCACATTTACCCATAAAAAATATTGTTTGCTTGCCTCTGTAACTACCTGTATACAAAGATAGAAACAACCTTAATTCCCTGAAATTTTCAAATATCCTCAGACTTCCAGGCCGAGAGTCTGTCTTTACAAATTGTTTCATTCCTGGCCATTTGTAAAAGTTGCTTACCTCACTATCCCAAATGTTTGTTCTTGTAGTTCCCTAAGTCCCCTACCACCTAGTGGGTTACCAAGGGCAACTAGAGCAATGGGTAAAGGAATGTGACCAGTCCCACAGGCAGATCTCCATAGCTACCAGAAAGCTTTTCTAAAGATTCTGAGATTGGCTAATTCATTTGAGCTTCTTTACTTTATTATTATTATACTTATGGGCAAATGTGCTTCAACTAGGAACTAGGATTAGTTCCAGATAATGGATGTTTTTTGTTAACTTTAGAGATCTTCCACATAATTACATCCTTCTGTTTGACAGTGACAACAGCAAAAACAACAGTTAATTGTAGGCATTAAAGACAAGTGCTAAAGACAGTAATCATTTGATTTGAATACATGCATTTGCATTATGCTGAGCACTGGTGATGAAGTGTGGTAAGGGTAATGGCTTTACAAGCTCCATCTGAATTCTGTACACCTCTATTCTATCTCTTAAAGATTTGTCCAATTTTGTTACAATGACCATTGTTAAAGCGCTATTCAAATTGAATTACAATAAAATGCCTTATGAGGCAGGATTTCCTTTGAAAATGACACCATCATATCAGCCATAATATAAAAAATATGAACATTATTACCACCTAGAATTTGGTCCCCCTTTGTGTCAACGGGGTGTCTCTGGCTCTGCAGGGCCACTGAGGTAGGATATGGCACTGGGATGTTGACAGCATTTGAGGACTGTGGGTGGTGTAGGTCCTAAGTGGATCCAATTTGTTAGTCAGGTGCATCCCATGGGTTCTCGATTGGATTAGGACCTGGTTAGCTTGAAGGCAGAGGAGGTGGCCTTGGGCTCTTAGCCTGCTAGGCCCTGTGCATGACGGGTTGTGTTCTGATGTCTTTGTATCATGCCAGCATTGACTTTTTTAGTGATTCGTGCTTCATTGGCTTTTCTGTGGGATCGGACCGGACAGTCTAGCCTTTGGTCTGTGCGGGAATGAGTGAGCCTTGGCTGCCCATGATCCTGTCACCAGTTTGCTGGTATATAATTGCTAATCAATGTTAATGCGTTAATGTTGTGTGGTGTAAATGTTATGGCTGATCAGCGTACGGTATATTAGATTAACAACATACTAATGAAAACACAAAGAAATGCCTCTTTCTTTGACCAATACACTTTGACCAATTTAGGTCAGCTTTGTAAATGGCAATTTTCTAGTCCCTGCTGAGTATGAGCAGAAAGAGACCCAAATACATTTATCTCTGTGCAGCAGTGTGTAGCCATCATGCCAAGCTTGGATTAAAAATTAACCTGAGATCCATGAAGTACAGAGATAGGCTTGAATGGAATGGAGATGAAAATTAACAAAACTTTATTCTGAAATATGAATGTGAGACTATTATTTTTTATATCACAAATGGGATTTGCTAAGATGGTTTCATTGGTATAGTTCAAACAGTGTTACTGTAAGATAGTACTGTGTTATGTTTCATTTACATTTTGTTAATACGCTGTTTCCTTGTATGATATGTGCTGATGCTACGAAACGCAGAATATATTTTATGTTGATCAGGCCAGGCTATTCAACTGCTTCTCTCACCCTCATGCATATGAGTACTGCTTAAATTAAAACATTGCTTTAATCACAAACTGGAAAGAGAGTAGTTCATCTGCATCTCCAAGAGGAAGCATGCACTCACATTTGAATTTCTGTGTAGTGTCATCATGTGTACATCTCTTTTTTTAATCGATTTGAAGAGCCGAAACTGTTTTTAGCACATGCCCACAGCAAAAGATTCCTAACCTCCTTCTAGTTCTTTTTTTTTTCTTGCCTTCTCCCCTTTTCCCTATTTTTTTCTCATTCTATCTCCTGGCTCTTTCCCTTTTTCACACTCTATCTCTCACTCCATTTACTAGTAAGCTTCAAATGCTTTCATGTACTGTAGGTGCGAACACTTGCACAACTCTGTCTAACTTTTCCATACGTATTAGTAAAAAAACAAACTCTAACTGGATAGTTATAACGGCATATGTAAAATCAGAAGTCAATTTTTGCTAAATAATCGGCACAGAGGTTAATAAAAGGTACGTGTGTATTTTTTTCCAAGCCCGGGTTGAAAATGGAAGGGTGGCATCAGGAATTGCATCTGGCAATCTGTGCCAAGAAAAAAATATATGGAAGAGAAATGGGAGCAGCTGAAAGAACAATTCATATCAGGTCACATAAGCAAAAGCCTTACATACATATGTTAAGTATATAACATATATTCTTTCTTCACATATTCAAGCTTGTTATGAAGTAACAATCAGAGCATAGGGTCAGCCATACAGCACTACTGGATCAGACAGGGTTAAGGGCCCAAAGGTGGCATCTTGGTTGAGCTGGTGACCCATTGTCTAAACCTGCTGAGCTAAAGTTACACAATTAGTGTTTTTTCCCATTATGTCTATATAAATCTAGCAGTAAATAGCTTTACCAATAGTAAATAGTAAATAGTTAATAGTAAATAACTTTACCATGGTTAATTCAGTAGATAGAAACTGGGAAAGATTCCGAGCAATCAGACTTTAAAGACTAAGAGGCATTTATGTCAAATTTTTTGTTTTTATTTTTTGTTTCGGGATGTATGTTTGGTAAGCCGGTGAAAGATTTTCAATTTGGAAGGAAATTTCATTTTAACCTGTTTTTTTTTTTGTCATCATGCCCTTGTCCAGTTATTATGAAAAGATACAGTGTGATACAGTATGGTAATAAGAGGGGCGTGCACAGTCAATCGGGGACGTTTGATTGTGCAAAATAACAGAACATAGTTATGAGAGTGAAAACTATCTTTATTTCTCTATATAATCCCCTGCTACACTAATGCACTTGGATACCATCAAGGTAGAAAGCTTCTCAGTATGCTGGAGCCATGTTCAGACTGCCTGCTTCACGTCTGAAGCACTGGGAGACTTTAATCTCCCATACATGTGAAAATGGCTTAGAGCAAGGTCTGGACTACAGTGGATGTGGCAATAACTCACAGTCAGGTTCCTGTAATGTGCAAGTTCTGTTGGTGAATGATTGTGTGTACAGTTCCCTCGGACGGATATGTCTCTTCTTCAAATGACTGCAGTGGGCTCTGAGTCACCTCGGCCATGATCGTCATTCACGGATGTATGGAATTCGATAAAATGTTTGCACCATTCAAATGTTTTACTCAGGCTAAGAGTCTCATCTCCATCTTGTGCTTGAAGTCTCCTCTAAATGTCAGTCGGGTCTACGCCTTCATTTACAAGAAATTTTATCAGTTCTCGTCTAATGTTGGTGTCTTTTTCATATTTTTTTACATATTTAGCTCCAAGCGTCAGTTAATGATAATAAGTTTGATAAATAATTAATTAATTAACTCTCTCTATGTGTGTGTGTGTGTGTGTGTGTGTGTGTGTGTGTGTGCGCGTGTGTGCTTGTCTTTTGGAGCAGGAATGAGTGGCAGGCATGAGTAAAGCCCATTAAGATCTAATTTTATCCCATCAGTTTAAATCTCTTATTGAAGGCAAAGACTGCCCCTTCCTCCATCTGCTCTCTTTGAATCCTTATCACTAATTGAAGTTAGTGTGAAGCTCTATGACATGCTCACAAAGCTTTATAAGCATGTACATGAAATGTTATTTAAAATAACAGTGACTAATAAATTACTGATATTGATATGTATTCTTTCGCCAGGGTTATATGTCAGACAAAGAATCAATCACGCACACTTTTCACATATGGACACAGTGTACTCTATATATGTTCTGTAAAGATGTCATCAACAATACAGTGTCTTTGACAATTCCCTAGTTAGTACTTCCCAGCTGCAGGGCATCTAATGTCCTTGTTCACAGCTCAAAAAGCACAAAATATAGCTCTGTATTGAATGTACAAGTGTAAGAATGTATGTAGTATTTATCTAAATTTCCCGATTAAATCAATAATATATTCCTTGTGAAGTCAGTCTGGAAGGGTTAGCAGATTTAGCCAATTTTGACATGGATGGAGGAGGTAAAAAAAAGAGAGACAAAAATATCTAAAAAATATATAGTATCTCTTTCTGAAGTTTCTATTTTATTTCACATTTCAGTTTAATCCTTTTTAATAAGGCAGGCATTTACCTCCCTCTCCCACATTTCATTTGACTGCTATCTTCTTTTAAGTGTCGGATCAATTCTCCCCAGTGGTCTCTGCTATCGTAAAATCCTGCCTTTTTTTTTTTTTTTTTTAAATAAATCCACCTAAAACAAGACATTCATCAATAACGCTGGATACACTGGTTATAATGAGAAAGATATCACTTAGCAATAGTGTGTGAGAAAGACTCATTATCAAACCTCATTACACACCAGTGACGCACAAAGCACAAAATTCTCTCTCGCTGTCCTGGGGGGTGGTTAAGTTGGGAAAGCGATAAGATTGAGGTGGAGAATTCTTGCCAAAGCCATCCAAATCAGGAAAAGGTGTCAGCAGAGTCTGACCTGAAGAGCAAGTAGCCCAAATCAAGCCAGCAGCACCCAGATGAGCCGCAGCTCTATAATGAGCTTTATGCTCTCCAGAGAGGCCCTTCCCTATTAATGAATGCATCTCACTATAAAAAGAGTCAGGTACTCTGGGGGAAAAAGGCTGGGAGGCCAAATCAAGCAGAAAGACTCTCGTTTGGGATGAGAGAATGGTGGCATTAGTTTGTGCTATATTGACGAAAGGTTAAAGGAGTTGGAAATTGGAGATTCCAAGTTTAGGGTTGTGTAAATGGAAAATGAGAAAAAAGAAAATTTATATTTTGGTCTTGGTCTAACTGATGCCCTAAAATGTCAACAAATCACAGGTTGTGGTTCCATTAGGTTTTTAAAATATAACTATTATTTTTTTATAAATGTCATGAGCTCAGGACAGCAAAGTTTTGAATCTATAATTATTTATATACTGTAAATATCTTGGCAAAAACATTTCACTACTTCTACGTTTTAAATGATCCAGATATCTCAGATCTGTGGTCTTATATATATAATAATATATATGCAATATTAATAATTAAATAGATTTTACACATAAAATGTCAAAGTAATGTAAATGTGATGAACCACATCAAATCAGGTATTAAGTGGCATTTTTGTGATTTGAGTTATGCATACGTCTAGATTCCTAGTTCACTATACCCCATTTTTAAGTTAATGCTGAAAAAAGGGGTTAAAATTCTATTTTTTAAAATCAATTCAATTCAATAAAATGTTTGTATAGCACGTTTAACAATGACTGCGTATAGTCATAATGCAGTTTTACAGGATCAAAAGAAAATTAGGGAAATTAGTATGAAATGTGTGAGAAAATAGGCATGACTCAATATTTTTAGAATATGCAAATGAGGATTCTGTGACTTAGTAAGAAAAAGGGAGTTCTCAGCTTTATTTTGACACCAGAATTTCCTTGCTAACCCTAAAAATAACTTTGCCAACAGCATGTTGTTGTTTTTTTAAAGAAAGAACATACAGTGGTACCTTGGATTGAGAGTAACTTGGTCTGCAAGAGTTTTGCAAGATGAGCAAAATAATAAAAAAAACATTATGTGGGTCTGTGTGTGTGTTTGTGAAAGTCGTCCTACACAATAGCCCCCTCTCTCCTTCTCTCGTTTTGCTTTCACACACACACACACACACACACACTCACTAATGAAAACACTGCTCTGTTGGAATTCTTTTCAAAGGTAAAATGCGGTTAATTTGTTTTATTTTTATTTTACAGCAGTGATTCTGTTAGTGTGTGCGCACACACAAGTATCATTTGAGAGGTTCCTTGTTAAAGAAGTTTCCCGACAGAGCAGTGTTTATGTTTGTGTGTGTGTGTGGGTATGAAAGTTGTCCTTGTCTTATTTGAGAGAGAGGAGGGGGCTACTGTGTAAGATGAGAGGGAGGGAGGGAGTACACAGTAGCCCCTCCCTCCTCTTTTCCTCTCGCCTTCATACGTACATACATACATGGGCGCACAAACACACACATACACCGATACACATGCACGTGCGTGCACAAATACACACACACACACACACACTAACAGAAACACTACTCTGTCGGGTTTATTTGTTTTAAGTGCAGGTTAATTTGTTTTATTTTTACTTTTTTTAATTATTGTATTAATTATTTTCATATTTTTGGGTTGTGGAAAACAATGTTTAGGATTAAAACTCATTTCTGTTGAAGGATGAAAAAAATAATTGTCTACTGATTTTTCCCGAAATTGAAGATTTGATATATTTTACTTACTGCACTCTATTGGCCATAGCGCAAAACTAACCTGTGTTACTTAATATCTAAAGTGATATGACAGGTCACATATTAGTTGTCAATTTCGATTGTTTACCAGTATTCAGCCACACCTTTTCATACCACCACATAACATTGTGCAAATCTATGGATTTTTCAGGACTTCTATATGATGCCCCCCCCAGCCCAGTTATTTCAGCATTTTATTTTTATCCCTTCAGGACCTTGATGATGATGATCCACATAATAGCAACAACTCCTTCCAAAGATCTGTCACGCACAGACCATAAGACCCACACCCAATACAGTACCGTGTTTTTATCCACCCATTTTCATTCATTTTTGTAATGTAATTTTGACATTCCACATGTGATGATTTCATTACATTCTTCTCCTTGTCTCAGCCTATAATATTGACTATTAGGGATTGGAAATTTAATATATCACTTGGTTTTGCAGTGTTTCGTGTGGGCATTACACAAACACGTTTGAATTTTTTTACAATTAAGATAAAAGAATGTAAGTCTTGTTGACCTAAAAGAGGGTATATGATAAACCAGTGCTAAAAGCACAAACATATGACTAATATATGAAGTTATATTCGTGACTCATTTTTAAGCAAAAAAATGCACTTGAACTCTCTCTCTCTCTCTCTCTCTCTCTTTGCACCCTTACTAAACATAGCACTATTTTAATCAGCATAGTTCTGGTTGGCATAGCATGAAACATGTGAAACAAAACCAGCCAATCAGAGACTGGAGAAATTTCATCTTGTTTTTCTGACAATACACCATGCTAGGCTGAAGAAAGCAACAGGTGGATTGGGAAGTTCGGGTTTATTATCCATATTAAGTAGTGCACAATGAACAATTCGAAAACACATACAAAGCTGTCATATAGAAGGTTCTCCTCTCTCCACAGAGGACCTCTAGAGCTCTGACAGAGTGACCATCGGGTTCTTGGTCACCCCCTTGACTAAGGCCCTTCTCCCCCGTTCGCTCAGTTAAGATGGCCGGCCAGCTCTAGGAAGAGTCCTGGTGGTTTCGAACTTCTTCCACTTACGGATGATGGAGGCCACTGATGATGGACTCAGTTTTGAGCTTCATGGCAAAGGCTGTGAATACTTATGTACATGTGCTTTCTAAAAATTTTTATTTTTTAATAAATTAGCAAAAATCTCAAGTAAACTTTTTTCATGTTGTCATTATGGGGTGTTGTGTGTAAAATTCTGAGGAAAAAAATTAATTGAATCCATTTTAGAATATGGCTGTGACATAACAAATGTGGAAAAAGTGATGCGTTGTGAATACTTTCTGGATGCACTGTATACACACTTCTATTTTGTCTTGCGCCATGCCACCCTCAAGGGGCACCAAAGATCACAGGGGCAGCACAACCTTTTCTCTGCTTTAAGGTCATGAGGTTATTGATTTTCACATGTTTAATAAGATTACAATTACACTAAAACTATGCATAGAAAACTATTTTAAAAGTTCAATTTAGTCTTTTGTTTTTTTGTGCATATGGGCTACACATTTTTTTTTTTTTAGAAAATTCATAAAAAGAGTATTTTAGCCATTTTTTGTTTCGCTATCTATATATCTATATATCTATGTATACACATATGTGTATATATATATATATATATATATATATATATATATATATATACAC
>JAOVVA010000035.1:5631089-5656804 GCA_028565275.1 Leiocassis micropogon
CACACACACACACACACACACACACACACACACACACACACACACACACACACACACACACACACACATACATACATTAATATGTCATTTTCTTTTCCTCTGTTTTCCTCATTGACATTAATGGATGATCTGTTTTGGGGATGACAGGGCCATCTCCTTGATGCATTACTATAATAAATTGTGCTAATCAAATGACACTGACTTTGCAATAAGCCATAAAGAAATGAAAGAAAGAGAGAGAAACATTGCCAGGGAGACAGAAAGATATGGCTGATGAATAATCTATGGGTCACACTGTCTGGCCGGGAACCCTAGGATCTGAGGTAAGACTGTTATATGGGAATCATGTCTGAGGCTTTCTGCAACCTGCCACTGCAGCAAATCGAACACAGTTTCCAAACACTGTTCTGATATTGAATTTTAATGTAATCTAAAAATAGATTAGACAAATCTGCAGCGCTGAGGGCTAGTCAAGCTCTGGTGGAGGCTCAGGCTGCATTACACAATAACATGGACGCATACCTTGAGCATAATTATTACACTGTAATATTTTTATATAGGAATGTGTGTGAACATGCAATTTTGTCTAAAGTTAGTTAAGCTATGTGTTGAGCTTAAAGTGATGTTCACTATGTAGTACCTGATAGTGCACTTTCAATGAGGAATGTGTGTTTGTTACAATTAAAATAAAAATCAAAAGATCAAAAGATGAATATAAAGTCAGTAAAGATGTCAGTTTTTAATTTCCTACTATTTAATTACTTCAGGATGACACTTTTAGTTGCAGACCACCCAAATTGTAGGTAAGTATTGGAACATACTGTATCTTAAAGGAATTAAGACTTAATATTTGTTTGCATATCTCTTATTTGCAGTAACTGCATCAAGCTGAGATGTACTGTCATCACCAAACTGTTGGATCCTTCCTCTGTAATGCTTTTCCATAATTGTACCACAGCTTACATTAATACATTCAGGGGGTTTCTCCCTTTAGTCTCTTCTTCAGGAGGTGAACTGCTCACCTGCTCAGTTGTATTAAGGTCTACTTGGCAAGTCTAAAACCATGCTAGATAATGATTAGACTGTCAGGCAGAATGTTTCTGTAGACTGATGAATTCATTCTGCTGCTACCATCATCAATTCCTTCATCAAAAAAAGATTAGTGACCTTGTTCCCAAAGCAGCCATGTAAGTCCCATCCATAACACCACCTTTATATTGCTTGAACAATGAGCTTTTGAGTATGTTTTGGATGTTTAGGACCAGATCCTCTTTTTCCATCACTTTGATAGAGGTTAATCTTGTTTCTAGAACTTTTATGACTCAATGTTGTATTTCTTTGAATTGTGATACTTTTATAGCTGCCTGTAGGATGTTATTGATGACATTTACTGTTGTATTGGGTATTTCTATCAGCTACCAGCTCTCACAATGATTCTGCCATCTAATGCTATTGTTTTCTTTGTCTGACCTGTTCGGTGGGCGGTTGGATGCATTCGTTTGCCGAGGTACCACTGTAATTGCTCTGAATTTCCCCCTTCTCTCTGCTTCAAAATGACTTGATTTCCTCCCATAGAAACTCTCTGGTCTTCATGTTGGTTTATCCTTTTTGAAAACAGATGCAGTTTTTACTTCATTCCAAGCTGTTAACTGTTTAAACAATGAATTTATGAACACCTTTCATCTGTATAGGTTAGTGACACAGAGCACTCACTTTTAGAGACCACAAAATGTTTTTATAGGTTTTATTTAATATTACTATAAAATGACAAAGGTTTAAGCCCAAGCACTTCACGGATTATGAAAGGTGTAAATTCATACCCCCTCTTTTAAGATGCTCCATTTATTCTGTGCCGGTATCAATGATTTGAATGCACATTTTACACTGGTGAGGTTTCAGATAATAGGACTGCAAGCCTACTATATAAGCCAAAATTTGGGGATGAATAGTGTATGTCGGATATATGTGTGGCAATAGCTCTGGCAGTGAGATTATTTATCACTAGTGGAAGGTTCGACATCGCTGAGCCCAGAAATATGGGAGGAAGCAGACACAAAGAGATTGGGAGATCACTGAAGGTGACCCTGAACAACAACTTGATCAGTCAGGGTCTTTGACACTCTCCTACCACCCCTTTCTTTTTATTTTACACAAAAACAACAACAACAACAACAACAACAACAACAATAATAATAATAATAATAATAATAATACATAGAGATTCTAACAGGCTAGTTTTCCATCTCTAGTCTAGCTCTTAGCTACCATATGACTCAAATGATGTCAAATGATTTTATGACCAATTAACTACACTGGCAATATATTATATATTGGCAGTATAGTCCTTGCAACTCTTACAAGGCTTTTCCCTTAATATTTTACTAGCCCAACATCATCAAACCTGATCTCAAAATGAAGGTGCAATGTAAAGTGCTTTTCAGTGCACTACATGCACACACACATGCAGGATTCAACAAGCTTCAAGTGTTTCATCTGCATTTCTCTCTCTCTCTCTCTCTCTCTCTCTCTCTCTTATACACACAAACATACACGCACACACTACACTCAACAACCCACACACCATGTATTTCCTGAGGACACAATACAACCAAAAGAAACATGACCACTATAATGTGATGTTGCATGTCATACTATTGCAAAGCAGCATGCATCACATGCAGCAATTAAGTAACTTAGACAATACTTCAAATTGAATTTACACTCAAGTTCCCACAAGCAGTCGGACTACCGCAGATGCGATATTTTCTGTCACTACAATTTTATTTGTAATTATGAAGTATCTTAAAAGAAAAAAATGAAACAATTTTTTTTTTTTTTTTTATTTAGAAACTGATATTAAAATGAACACTGTACAAAAGTTCACTGATTCATTTGGACGCATACAAACATGGTTCAGATAGGGGGAAAAAAGGACACGTGGTTAAAACATGTTTCCACTAATTACATTTCAGGATTCTGGGTTGGGTTCTTTAGCAGCTGAAATTAAGAATTCACAGTGTGGGGTTGCTTCCGGCTATGCTGGCATTAATTTCGACATTAATGCCAACACTCCTGTGAGGTATGCCACTTTAAATTGTCCAGTCAGCTTTACCTGTGCACTCCCCAGAGTTGTGAAAACCGTGTGAGAGAACTATCACCATATAAGAAAACCCTACTCATAATTATTCCCTTACGCACACATAAAATTCCTATTTTGGCTCGTGTTTTCAGGTAAACAGCATATTTTTTGCAAAAGCAAGCTTTACACACTGCGTCAATGCTGAATTAAAACCCTTTATTTAAAACTACTGTGTGTAGGATTGTTTTATTAAAAATGAAAAAAAATAAAGGTGTGCAATAAGATGTTCCAGCGGTGCTGAATCATCCTAAGAATCGTGTAATAATAAATCACACTCAGCGACGTGTCAAGGTATTATGTCTGTCATGAGATGTCGGGTCGTTCCTCTCCCTTCCGTTTTTTTCCTTGACACTGTCTCCTCTCAGGCTTGTTTATTGGCGAACTAAATATATCTATACATTAGGATTTCGCTAAAGCTGCTCTGTGGTATTATCTATAGTGAGAGATTATAGGCTGAGAGAGTATTGTAAATACATGAGAGAGCGAGAGAATGCAGTGAGAAGTGATTGTTATTCGCATCTAATAGTCTTGGAGCTTCAGACTAAACCACTACATTGAGTTTATATACATCATATTCTGACAATAAAGTTGTAATATGTTGAGGGAAAAAGTCACAATATTATGAGGGGGAAAAAGCTGCAATATTGAGAATATTATGACAAAAGGTATAAATCAATAGCCTTGATTGTGACCACAGCCTGTGATTTCTTTAACAAAAGATGAAATTTCTTTCAAGTTCATATGGGTTATATGGTTATTTCTAAATTAACACAATTTCTTGCACAGTCATTTCATAGTTCTACTAATAATAACTACCGATGTGCCAGAAGATTAATATTTTTTTATTTGTAAATTATTTCAATTATTTCAATTTTTATTGCCTGATTTATGTTTCTGCGTCAAGTCTATGCAAAAACCGAAACCACAGGATATGCAAGTCTGCAATTACAACTCCAAACCACTAGTTGGCAGTGGGGTTTCTATGCGACTGTGCTGAATCTCTCCACCACTCTCTGATGTACTGAGTTGGTGCTAATATATGTTAAACAACAGTTACGTTTGCAGAAATTACTGCAACGCAGAAACATGAGAAGTCAGAGGAAATAGTGAGTTTGACATTCAACTTAAAATAGGCAGCATAGAAAAAGAAGCCAGAAGGGTATGGCGTAGGATGCACAGCAACATGAGATCTATAGTGTAGACTTGATGCAGAAGCATAAAACACCCTTAAGTCTGCATGGTAGCTCAGCAGTTTGCATGATTGCTTCACACTTCACAATCTTGCCTTCGGGCTGTGTGCATGGAGTTTGCCTGTCCGTGCTGTGCTTTGTGGGTTTCCTCCTGAAGGTCTAAGGTTTCCTCATACACTACGAATATACAATATGTGTTGTAGTTCGACTGGCATTTCCAAATTGCTTGTTGTGTATAAACAGATGTGTGCTTGTACAGTACCCTGCACAGGGCTGGCAATGCATCCAGGGTGTCCCCCACCTTATGCCAAGTTTCCTAGGATAGGCTCCAGACCCCCAATAACCTGGCAAGTATAAGTGGTCTGAAAAATGAATAACTAGGACTGCACTATTCTGGCACGGTATTATAACTTATAACAAGTTAAAATACTGTGACTTGTTGTCTTATAATATTTAGACTTTTGCTTTCTACTTAATGCATGAACAGCAATAGCCATATAAAGACTTTGTACATGGATTTGGGCATTTTGGTCCATCTACGTGTTATCCTAACCCAGACCCTGGAGGTTCAAGGGTCTGAGCTAGGTTCAAGAGATACAAAAATTACTTTTTGTAATAGACTTTGGTATTCTGTAATATGACCTGGAAACAATAAGCAACAAGAGAATTATTTTAATGTGCTTCCTTACATTTGTCTAAAATAACATAAATGAATGTGAACTAATAACTATTTTACAGTACAGTATATGTCTATAATATAGCATTAAGCTACAGGTGTCGCAGTGTCCCACTGTGAATGGCCAAAAGAAGAGAAAAGTACAATTTAATTTATGGTCCCATGTTTTACCACTCTTTAGTTGACATATGGCAGCACTGTGGCTTAGTGGTTGGCACGGTCACCTTGCACCTCCAGGGTCCAGATTCAATTCCCCTTGGGTCTGTATCATGGGGTTTGCATGTTCTTCCCATGTTTGTGGGTATTCTCTAGGCCGATTAAGCTAATTGCCATTCTCAAATTGCCCGTAATAAGCGTGTGAGTGTGTGTGCACCCTGTAATGGATTGGCACCTTGTGCAAGGTTGTACTCTACATAATGTCCTAAGTCTCCTGAGGTAGGGTACAGTCAGGATAAAGCAGTACAGACGATAAGTGAGTGAGTGAGCTAGCATGGGTCTCAGAGCTCCCCAAAGTGTGTGATAATGATCTAGATACCCCTCAGATAATGGACTTTTTCAAACCCCAGATTTGCTTCTCCCCCAAATGTACCATTTTAGTGTCTATGTAAGTAAATAAGCCACTGTTGAGCAAGAGAACAGAGACCCTATTGAATTTGTAAAAAATTATAAAATTAATTTTGCATATAAGGTGATGTTTAAACAAAACGTGGAGCAATTGTGCAGTTTTCCAATTACAGTACAATGCAAATAATATATTTTGTTTCTAAAGCATGACTGTAAAAGATGCTTGGCAGACATTCTGACTGCAGCCCCAGTAGACCCAGACTAAATCCGTCCCTCAAAACCATAATTATTAACATTTCTAACGTGTTCCTTGTTTGTTGCCAGTACAATTATAGCTAATCCAGCTGGAATGGGTTAGAGGCTGTGTTACTCACTGCTAGAGTGTAACCATATTGAGTTGTAAATGGCTTATTATGTATAAACTTGATATTCTTCATGCTCTTAACAGAGCTGGGCACAGTATCTCCTTATTAGAAACACATGCACACAGAGCCAGACAGTCACAACAAGCAAGAAAACAAAGCAAGCGCAGTCTACTTCATCCATCGTCCTTCATCCCAAGAACACAGTCCACAGATGGCTCGCTGTCTAAGAAAAGCTCAGCACTACGTCATATCTGACAGATTAGTCTCTTTTCTCTTTCTTCTTTTTTTTTATTCCTATACCACAGCACCTGCTACTATAATATTCTAACATCTGACATCAAATCCTAATTATCCTGCAAACCACGTGCTGCTGTAGTGCATCAATGACCACATTAGAATTTTTGGTTGCTGGTAGTTTCTTTTCACACAGAATCTTGTCCCGATATGGGTTTTGAAGCACTGACAGACTTATATAATCCCACCTGGGCTGTTTAGTGGATTTCCACATGACTCAGATGAGTAAAAGCTAGTGGTCTAGAGGTTTAGTGGTGATGAGCAACATTCCATTTAAACACACTTCTCAAGCTAAAACATTATGACAAGGAATATAACAAAACAAAAAAAGGACTGCAGTCTCATACCTATTTTCGATTACTTGGAACAATAAATTCTTCTAACAAATTAAACTACACCTTTGTGCATTGCAGCTGTTAAAAACACTGGTGCAAGCAGAAATGTTAAATTACTCTTGGTGTAAATAGGGTAATCAACCTTCTAAATGAGTCTTTCCCCATTCAGCTCAAAATATCTGTAAACCCAAGAGTGTATAAGTGTCAAATGATTTTGTTGTGTTTTCAAAATAGTGCGCATGCACATAAAGAAAGTGAGAGAGAGAGAGAGTAAAGTAGCCTAGGGGCTTGTATCAATACCGCTGAGTTGGCAGTAAAGTGACTGCTCCATCACCTCCGTTAATGAACACGAGTGCAACTTTGCAGCAACCACCTCAAAGCATTTACCACACATGTCCTCTTAGGTAAAGTTTTCCCCTAGTCTAAAGTTTTTCATCAATGGATTCATAGGATAATTATTTCCTTTGTTACCTATGTCCGTTTGCATTTTCACCTTCAAAAAACAGATGCTTAGAGGAGCCTAAATAAAAAAAGATTATGCATGTGTAATGCATGGATCATTTACTACAACTCCTTGTAAATATCAGATATCTGTTTTAAAGTAATTCTTATTGAGTATAATTACGGAAATTTTAAACTGAACTAAGGGCATAAGGCATAGTAAGATGGCGCAGTTACTGTGTTCATGTTCTTCAGATTTTCTTCAGTTTCCATCTCTCCAAATCATGGCACTGCTATGCAAAATTGCCCATAGATGTGACAGTGCATGCCACACAGTGTGTGTGTGTGTGTGTGTGTGTGTGTGTGTGTGTGTGTGTGTGTGTTAAAAATGATTGACATCCCATCTATGGGGGTGCTCCTGCTTCGCATCCACAAGCCTTACTTTAAATCATTTGCCAGGATTAAGCAATATTCAACGATGAATAAATAAATGAATAGGTATACGAATGAAGGTGTGCACCTGTCCATAATAAATCACCTTTCACATCCTAATGAAAAGATGAGAGTGCTGACTCTTTCTCTCATAGATTATTACCAAGCTATTCATTATTTTTCATATGAAAAATACAAAATGCAAAAATGGCCTAAATACAAAACATGAAATCTACACGCTGCAGACATAAAGAGTTGAAAGGAGTTGAAAGATTTCTAGATCACAATTTTGGAGTAGTTATATACTGTAGATAACCCTAAGCCGCACACAAGGGCTGGCATGTGTACAAGGCAGGGAGACGAAAGGTAAAATAATGGCTTTATGATGATAGGATGCTCATGTGGTCACCTTGCGGCTTTGTTTAAGGTCTCTTCCTGCATGTGCATCCAAACTATAAAGTGAGGACGAGTGAAATAAAACATCTATTATAGCATCATTTTTTTTTGCCAATTTTGAGATGCATTATTTGCCTTTAACAGCCCCATGTATCCATCCATCTTATCATTATATATACAAATCATTCTCTCTCTCGCTCTCTCTCTCTCTCTCTCTTTCTCACTCTGCCCCTAATTTTAGGAGTTAACCCTCAGGGCTATGATGAAACAGTAGGGCCACCAGCCTCCCTCTGAAGTCCCTAATTATGAAATTTCATATGTTCATTTTTAAGAAGATTTCAGAGTTGGGAGACTTATGCCTTACTTCCTCTCTGCATAACAATGAGAATGAAATGGGAGACAGACAGCAGCACAGCAGAGAGAATTACTGCACAGGGCTTTTACGCTGAGCTCAGCTTGCTATGGGGAACTCGTCTATGCAGTGTCTTATCCTCCGCAATTCATTTCAGTGTTTTACTGTACTCTCTGTATTTTCTGGCAGATCTACTATAGGGGTGGCATGTGGCAGCTGCTACCTCCTCCATGGTGCTTACCACCATAACTGACACCCCACTTCCATAGCCCCTAAAACGTGGGATATTTCATTAAAAACTAAATGCATATATGTAATGATATTTTTTGTCTTAATTTGAAGATATAAGGAAAATTAAATGCATTAGTTTTCTGTCTAGCTAATGTTTTATTAAGAATTTCTAAGATGAAAGGAAAATGATACTGTAGAAGCTTAAAGGTATGAACTAAAAACATGCTTCAAATCATTTTTTTATTTTTCTGCCAGAGAGTGAGCACGGAATAATTTTCTAAATCTCAACTCACCTCCAAGCACAAATAATCGATTTTCAGTTTTACAGTGAACCTGCACTGATTCAATTGGAAAACTACCTGCGACAAGCTGAGTAAACACAAAATACAGTTAAGTCATCATTTTATTGCCTTTATATAGGCTTATGGACATCTGAGATGCTTTTTTGATTAAGAGCTGGTGTAAATTCCAGTTACTCAGCTCAGACCTGTCTAGTGTTAAAAAGTTACTGGCCCTTTTCAATCAGCCATCTATCCAGTCATCTATTTTCCATACTGGCTTTCCTGCACAATGTCAACGGAGCTCAGGGCACAAGGTGGATGACACCTAGGATGTGGTGCCAAAGCATTGCAGGGTACAAGCACACAACATGCCAAATGGGCAAAACAGCCAGAAACACCAATTATCCCACATCCCAAGTGTTTAGATTGTGGGGGAAACCACAAAGTCCATCCAAACTGACCAGGGGTGAGAGTCAGACCTCCAAGAATATAGGTGTGATAAACCTAAAGACAAGAGCAAAAGCAAGTTCACCTCTTAAAGGATCAATAAATAATTTGTGGCCGAATTAAAGCATTTTTGCTTAATAAATTGCATGACCGCTTAAAAACTGATTTGTGTTTCCTCATGTTCTCCTTACTTTACATTGCATTGTGTACAAAGTTTGGAAATCACTGAGTGTGACAAATGTGCAAAAGTATTGGAAATCAGGAGGGGCAAATACTTTTTCATGGCACTGTATCTAATTAGCTGATTATGGGACATGCAGGAAACATGTTGATGTAAGAAGTCGGCTGAACTCCTTTGAGCACCTTTTGCCCTGAGTTCATGGGAATGGCTTCAGGCCTCCTGTGACCATATACAGAATAGTTGGTATGGAAAATGGATGAATGGCTGGGTGGCTGATTGAAAGACTGTGGGGATGGAAACTTTTTCACACAGGGTAACATTAGACAGATCTGAGATGAGTAATGGGGTCTACAGTAACTGAAATAATTAAAAAGCATCTCAGAATGCACAGGACATCAAAGCTTATAGTGGTTGGGCTACAACAAAAGAAGACAATGTCAGGTTCCTCTGGCATCAAGCATGAACAGAAATCTGAGGCTACACTGGGCATAAGTAAAACTGTATAGTTAAAGATTAGGGAAAAAATATTATCTTAGTTCAATTTAATTAAATTTGATCTGTATAGCACTTTTAATAATCGTTTTTGTGACAAAGAAGCTTTACAGAATAAAAAAAATGGAAATAAATTAGAAAAATGTAATCAACCTGTCTGACACCAACATCCATACCATGTTTAACGCCACTAAGACCACAATTTTCCCCATTCTGATGCTTCAACATTAACATTAACTGAAAGTCTTAACCAGAAAGATTTTATAAATTGCAATGGTGTAACATTTAAATTGCGATGGTGCACGTTCATGTACAGTAGTTAATGGATAACTACATGAATGTGCAGGTGTATAGGTGTTCCTTATAATGTAATCCGTAAATGAATATTCTGTAAAACACACTTCAAGCGATTTCATGCGACTGAACTTAAGGACTGTGCCGGTGTGTGTTATTGCATGCTAAGCCACTGGCTGTCCCCTAATGCGTTTCACACACCACCATTAGAATAGCAGCACATTGTTCTATTCAAATGGCCCGTGATAAAGTGACCTTGCTCGGACCGTTTCTCTCCTCTTGTGTCCTCCTAAATAATGAATTGCCACCAACACTGCTCCAAAGAGAACATTCAATCCCAAGGTTAGGGAATAAAACCGGAGGTCATGCAATTAAAATTAAGAAACATGAAAAAGCTATCACAAATGTGTCATAGAGTTAAAGGACTTTTATTGTACTGAGGGCCAAATGTGCTACATCTTAATGTTCGGGGCTGATGACAAGCAAAGTTATTACTACACAGATTAGGCTTGCTCTCTGTCTGGTGACCTTCGTCTGGGTCTGCAGGCTATGAGCTGTTGCAGATTACACTCAGGTTATTACCAACCACACCACAGCATCTGAGATGCCCCAGACTGCAGTGATGAATGACTTTGTAATATTGAATCAAACTCTATTGCATTAAACAAATACCAAGGCTAAGATGTCTGTGCAGCCCCCAGATAGAGGAAAACAGAAAGAGGTCTGTTTGCAAGATATTTGTTTGGATTTTTGATTCTTACACAATCATGCTTTCTTTGTCCAAATACCAATTATGGGTTCCTGGGTTGGCTGGCAACTACATGCTTTGAGGCTCTCCCTGTCTTCATGAATATTCAACCGCAGCCCTGTGTCCACCCGCTGTTTGGCTCTATGCCTAGAAGCTCCATGCCATACTACTGCCCACCCATAGTGAGTAAATGTACATAGAGCGAGCAGCAGAGACATGAAGTACACTTACAGAACAAGAGCAATGTCATAGTTTGGCTGTAACTCTGTTTTCATCTATTTATATCCCTCAGTCTTACAGTCTTTTTCCTAATTTTTTTGTGCCAGAGGGCACAACACTGAACACTCAACACTTAAGACTCTCTTCACTTTAGATTCTACATACACACACATAAACCCGCAAAACACATATTATTACACATACACTCACTCTCACTCATTGTCTATGCAGCATATTCTGTATACAGGGTCGTGGGGGGCCTGGAGCCTATCCCAGAAGACTTAGTGCATGAGTAGTGGTATACCCTGGACAGTTTATAAGTCCAACAATCTATCACAGGGCACAAACACACACTTATTCACACATTACAGGCAATTTGGGAAAGACAATTAGCCTAATCTAAATGTCTTTGGACTGTGGGAGGTCAAATTTGACATTAAATAAGGAAATATTTAAAAAGCCTTTGAATGGACGATTAGTGCAGTGATTAATATATTTTAACCCTAACCACCTCATTTCTTAAACAAACCTGTCAGAAAATGTCATTTAAAAGATATTACTATGCTTCAGAAGGGTCAAATTATTGCTCTGGATCAAGCAAAAAAAACAAATAATTGCTGAAATTGTTAGAATTAGGTTAAAAATTATCCAAGACATTATTAAAAACTGAAAGGATAGTGCTCAACCTAACAGAAAAAAAATGTGTTTCGGAAAAATGACCACAATCAGAAATCACTTAAAAGCTTGGTGAAATAGCATTGTAAAAATCTACAGTGGAAAGCACAGAAAAAAACAGTCAAAGTATTTCCACACATACAATGTGACAACAATTCACAAGATTAGGACTTGTTACACTTCTTATTGAGACTAATCAAAAAGAAAATTCTTTATTTTGGTAGGGAACATAAAGATTGGACTTTAAAGCAATTAAAAAAGTTAATGTGATCTTGATCCAAACTAATCTTGATCCATAATGAGTCCAGACGGACCCTTTTCTAGAGCAATGGGCATAACAAGGTAAGAAGGGAAGCCCATAAAGTCATGCACCTATTGTGCATAGAGGCCACTGCACAAGTATCTGGAAGTGGTGCTATGATCTGGGGTTGCTTCAGTTGGTCAGGTCTAGCAATATTATGTGACAATAAAATGAAGTCAGCTGACAACCTGAATTTACTGAATGTACAACCAGGTTATCACATCTATGGAGTTTTTCTTCCCTGATGGCACATGCATATTCCTGGATGCAAATTGTGACAGTGTGGTTCTGGCCACAACATGATGCCCTCCATACAAAGACAATTTATATGTCAAGATATTTGACCAGATAACTGTGTTTCAAGATAAGCTCTGTATTCCACACTTTAATTTTGTTAACAGATACAATCAGTGTAGGTAAGACAGCCATCAAACATGTGAAACCTGACCATCCCCACCCACATGTTCTCAACATCCCATTTCAGATTTTGTGGCCCTTTTGCTATTATAATAACCTCCAGATGTCTGGGAAGGATATGTACAAATATTTCAATAAAATTTAGGAAATTATAATTAGTGTTGTAGCAGGAACGCAATAATACCTTTTAAGGTGTAATCGGGGCAATCGGGTAAATTGTCCAAGAGACTTATTTTATTTTATATTATTTTATATCAGTCCTGTTATTCCAAGTGGATTTATTTGTAATGAATGTTTTGCTGATGTCTTGAAGTAATTTTAATGCAGTAATGAGTTCTGTGACCTGCCGACTCTATCTGCATTAACTGATAAGCTGTTGATTCAAGCTGACAGATGACATGCCTTTTAGATTTGAGTGTCTGTCAGTCTGTCTGAGGATGTGTATACAGCAATAAATGGATTTGACGGATGAAGAGTAATCGGGCTCAGCTTAGAAATGAAATGGAGTGAAACCTTTGGTGCAACTCCATTCTCCAGTGTCTGTCAATGTGAATAGAATATTCTGAAAAGTACTCCAGCCAGTTTGGTGGAGTCTAAAGTTTGTTTGGCAGTGCAACATTTATAGCCTGAAAATTAACTAGACAATAAATCATTTAGGAGTAACTTATTACAACATTTTTGTGATTTGATGTCCTAAATTTGCAGTCACACCTCACTCTTACAGATTGTGACTCATCTGAAAGAACATGAGGGGGAAAGACAAAATGGAAGCTCTCAACTCCAGTACCTCAGCAACAATTCAACAGGATATCTCTAAAACAAAGGGCATACAATGATTGTCCAAAGCAAAAGTTGTTTTTTTTTTCTCTTTAATCTAACTCTTTGCATTTGCCTGTCAGTATTGAGTGTTTTAAGGAAAGAAGACTTTAATTTAAACCCATGAATATGATCCTATCACTTTAAAAAAAGGTTTATGAACCCTTATTTCTACATATTCCCCAAGGACACTGAAAGGTTGTTTCTAATGATCTCATCACAAGGCAGAGGCTGTCCTTTAAATCAAACTTCATTAACCAGAGCATCTGGAGCACCCATATGACTCCCCCATCCGCTCTGTATGCACCAGCAATGAAGCTTTCACCGCATCAGAGGTCATGAGACACATCATGTTTTGATTAGAATGCATACCCGCACCTCGACAACAAGCAAAGCAAACAAAAAACACCTTGAGCCATTTGTGTTTGGTTGGATGGATGGTTTAACTTTGTAGACTTTATAGCATATTAAGGACTGGTCAAAGGTGACAACTTTAATTGTCACCATACCCCTAGAAATGGTAAAAATTTGGGAATAACAGGGAATCCTTAGAAACAGGTATGAAAGAAAGGGATTTTTATGTTGCTGCATTCATGCATTAAAGAGAGCTATAAAGAGAATGAAACTAAAAAGTGATGGATGCCTCACCCTACCTCACCCCACATCTTTTCCTTAATTTCCCCATGAATTCACATATAATGTAGTTCGTAGTTAATATCAGACCAGCATGTTGATGTGTGTAAGACGTCATTATCTAGAAGACAACCAGAACACATTTTTCCTCTATCCTCATTTTATTCCTCAATTTGTTAGCATGTGCGCGCACACACACACATACCACTTTTACACAGTTTATATGTAAATCTGAAGGCATAACTTTCTAATTCCAAAATGCTAAAAAAAAAATGTGGGTGTATCCTGGAAAAAGACAAAATAACCAAAAAAAACAAGAAGTCAATGACATAACTGACAGGTCAGAGGTGACTAGAACTGACAAGGAATATTTATATCACATTCAATTTCAGCACATTTGCCTATTAATATCCTGATATACACTATTTCACCATTTAGTTTATTCAAGATCAAGAATTGTACACCAAATATCATGTTGCTATGAATTATTTTTGCATTCTTTATATTCTTCATATTTGAAAACTTTTTTTCATATTTGAAAACAATTTTCTTTGTTATTGTTTAGTGATTTCTTTTCTATATTCTACAACAATACTGTACTAGGAATTTCAAAACCATGAAATAACACATATAGAATAAGGTAATTATGTAACAAGAACAACAGTCAGTTGTTATTTTAAGACACGGAGGTCAGCTTTTCTGGAGTAGTTCTTGCACAAACTGTATTGTCAGGTGCATTTGCAAAACCCATCAAGCACCATAATGAAACTGTCTCTCATGAACACCTTCCCAGGAAGGCAAGACCAAAACTTACCTCTGCTGCAGAGGTTCTCAACCTAAAAAATCACCAATTAACAGCAACTCGGATCAGAGCCGTTATGAAGGCTTTACAGATCATGAGTAGCAAATACAGCTCAATATTAACTGTTCAAAGGAGATTACTGCATTTAGGATGCTTTCAGCATTGCTTTACAATGTAGAAAGAAATAAAAAAAATCAGAAACAACCATGGAGTTAGAAAGTGAATTGTGTGTCTATGTGATGCATGACATCTCACCCCACAACTTTTCCCATGAATTAACATATAATGTAGTTCGTAGTTAATGTCAGCACACTTTCCTCTATTGCAGATGGAACCAATTTGGACAAACACTAACACAACAGGTGACATGATAGTTCAAAGAAGCCGAACAAGTGTTTATGATTATGTCGAAAGTTGAAGACATACTGTCCAGTAATTTAAGGTTCTTTTGTTGCAATTTATCTATACAACATCAGAAGTAAGAATACACACACATGCACGCACTTGCATACACACACAGTTTTGGGGCCAGAATAAAAGAAAGATGAGTTATTATTGCTTTAGTGGGATGTGCAGTAGTTGAGGTCTGATTGGATTACATAATAGAAGAGAAATTACACTCTTTATATCAACTTAAAAATGATATAATTAGACCACAACTCCCCTCAGACACAGCAACACCAAAACGTCAGATTAGCTAATCATGAGAGAAAAAGAGAGAGAGAGAGAGAGAGAGAGAGAGAGAGAGAGAGATCTGTGGAATAGACAATATGGACTATTCTTTGACTGAATGACAGAGTAGGCAGATATGGTGATAAATAAACACACATAACTAAACACTACAGATCACTCAAACAATATCTGCAAAATCACATGATTGCATAGCTTATTGTTTTAATTAATTTAAGATGTATTCATTTGTCATTGAATTACCAAGGTCTTTGTAACTTAATTCAGTGTACATCTGTGTGAGGCTATCATACTGCTCTAATACAGATCTGTAAACATTAAGTAAACATTGCCATATGGAGTAAAAGTTGGCATGGTATATATATCTCTCTCTCCCTCTTCTTCCTCACACACAGACATCAAGCTGCATTTGAGCAACACTACTCTATTGGAAACAAAAAAACTGGTTGGTTCCTTTAACGTTCTGTGTAAATGTTGATATGAGGTTTCTGCAAGATCACAGAAAATGAGTGCCTATCCTCAACCCTCCTGACCCCAGCACCACTGAGAGTGACACTCGATAACAAATTAGTGATCTGAATAATGCGATAAATTGATCTGAGTGTGATAAGTCTGATAAGGAGCCAGAGCCTCTCTCATCCCTAATAAGATTTCATTAGCTGATCTCACTTTCCTTGCAGTTTTACACAAACACACACACAAGGGAAAATGACTTAACTGGTTGAGATTTACATGGCTGACTTAAAGAACCTAGACACACTGCAAACCCCCTAGGAGTTATTACTGTGTTTTTGTTTAGTGTTAATAATAATAGATTTGTACGCCACAGTTGGATGCCTGGTCAGATGGGTTAAAGGGTAGACATGTGTCATTTCAGAGTTGCAGAATGTAGTTAAGGACATAGTCCAAGTATCGCGCCCTACAAAGAGCATGCATTTGGGCTTAAGATTAATTATATCATGATACAATTATCAGTATTGTGAATATTGTGATTTCTCATATTAATGGGGCTGGGGCTCAGGCTGAGACTTAACAAGCTTGTTCCTTATTCATTAATTGTAATTCTAATAGTAATTATAAGAATAGTTATAGTAATAGTGATTATTATGTACTTGGCCTATCATACCTTATTTATTGTAATATACCGTTTGTATCGAATCCCCATAGCATGTTTGTGGACGACGCTCTGGTAACCTATTATGATTGTATTATAACATAATGTAAGCAAAAGTATTGTATTATGAAGCAAAGTAGTTACTATTAGTGCCTAATAAGTGCTTTAATAAGTACAGTAATTCAAAAACGTAAAGCGTGTTGGAGCGCACCGACCACACTGTAAAGGAAATATAGATTAAGTTATAGAAAAGTACTTTCTGGTGGTGTTTGTCCTAAGTACATGTAAACCGGAGTGAAGTGAGACACTTCAGTCTCACTTCACTCCGGTTTACATGTACAGACCCACCAGACCGCGTGCATCGCTCACCTTGAAACTTAAAGCCCTCGATGTGCACCCACAGGCAGAGGTCTTCAGTGTCGCAGTCGCAGCGCCACGGGTTTCCGCTGAGACCGAGCGCGCGCAAAGCGGGAAGCGCCACCAGCGTGCTCACGTTCAGCGTGGTCAAGTTGTTGCGGCTCACGTCGAGCACCTGCAGCGCGCCGTTTTCAACGAACGCGTCCGCGTGCATCTCGGACAAGCCCGGGTTGTCTGTGAGGCGCAACATGACGAGGCTGGCGAGCGCGCCGAACGTGCGGTCCTCGATGCGCGCCAGCGCGTTGAACGACAGGTCTAAATAGGCGAGCTTGCGCAGGTTGCCAAACGTCGACTCTGAGATCTCGGTCAGTGTGTTATTGCTGCAGTCCAAATACACCAGGTCGGACAGGTAGTTTAGTTGCAGCGGCGGCAGCTCGGCGATGCGGTTGTCGCTCAGGATAAGCTGGCGCGTAGCGAGCGGCAGGTCTACGGGGAAGACACTCAGCCTCTGACCGGCGCACTGCACCACCAGCTGCTCGTCACACACGCAGCGCTCCGGGCAGCCGGCGCTCAGTGCCGGAGAGGGCGCCGCGCCCGCCGCCACCATCAGCAGGAAGGCGAGCCGCAGGCACTGAACGCTGGCCTCGGCCAAAACACGCATGATAACGCCGGCCGCCTCATCAAGCGCGTGTGCCCGAGCGCACGCGCATCCTTCATGGAGCCCGCGAAGAGACCGAGAGCACTTTGGGGATTTTCACAAGAAGTACTTTGTGTATCTCGCTACCGGTGTTCACATAAGTCCCCGGTGTGCAGCATCAGATGTTTACCTGTCCGGTGCGCGCACAAGTCCGTTCATTCCTGAAGTGACCGCGATGCCGAGCAATGTGGTCCGTTTTTGATAAATGCTTCAAAGTGAGCTGGAGTCCGCCCTCACTGCGATCAGAGGTTTCCCCGGAATGTCTCCTGTATCTTTGTGCCTTTTGTTTCAGCGTCGGATATCCCCAGAGGAGCTCGTGTAGACGGCCACAGGTAAATCGCTCTGAAGTTGCGACTTGCCTCCTCTCTGCAGCTGTGTGTGTGTGTGTGTGCTTGTGTGTATGTTTCTGGGGGCGCGGTAATGGGGGGCATGGAAAGGAAAGACCTGGCAAATGTACTCTCAGCGTCAAGACCGTATCTCTTTGTTCCCTGCCTGACTGTTCGTCTGTCTGCGCACTTGGGACACCCGATCGACGGTCATCCAGATCGTAGAACCAAGTTGTTGCCGACTGTGACGCATTCAGGTGTTGGTGACATGCGTTTCTTCAGTCCAGACAGAAGTCCACGTGACACAAGGCAAGGGGCGCGCGAGAAAAATTCGACTTTCATTCACTTTTATCCTGAACGACAGAGTCCTGCTGTGGAGGCGCAGGAATCCACAAAGCTTCTCTCTATAATTTCACTCAGCAGCACGTGTGTCTGTCTGTCATCGAGGAACAGAGTGTGTGCGATCATCCCAGTCACTGACGCTGGAAAAAGAGAACAATAGGGGGAGCGAGAAAGAGAGATAGAAATGTACTCTATTATCTGGTAACCAATCTAATTTATACCTCCCCTCCCATCTCTTATAAACCTCCACACAAATTTGTTTTGCATTGTACAACAGGTTGGTGCATTTGTTTGTTATATAACAGACAAAATAGTGCTATCATAAGAATATTCATACAAGATAATAATAGCCGCCAAGTTGCATGGGAAAGCCAAAGAGAGAGCCTTTGTGGCACTAATTCGCAGCTCTACAATAGTAAGGTTGCAACCCCTTAATGGGAGCAGCTGAAAGAACACCACTAACAGAAATATTGACCAGGTTAACTCTTTTGAACAAAAGGTTAGATATTCCTAAACCATAGAGGTAAATTATTACCTCTATTGGACCATGTGTTCTGATGACACTTTAATTTGATCTAAAATGGACTATTACATTTTGAACAAACATATGCTGTCTGTGTCAGCTCAAGCAGACACCATCATTAAAGCACGAAGGAACGTACCTCATATTAAGAAACTTTAAAATTCATTTATATGTTTCTAAAATGGACCTGTTGTTAAAATATTGCAGAAAAAATTTTAATTGGTGTGTTTAATACTTTTAGAGCCCAGTGTAGCTATGTGAGATTTGTGATGTTCATTAAAAAATATACACTTAAATATCTTAAGCTGCCAGTGATCCTGACCCCTTCTGCCTTTCAGGCCTATCTGGTTCATCGTGGTTCCCCACTTCTGGTTGGACTTCTCATCACCTAGAGGCCCCTGGTTCTCTGCTGAAGATGGCCCTGTGTGGTCTGCTTGGGATGTGTTTAGTGACTGGGGATGGCCGCTTGACCCTGAAGATGGTCTTAAACTCAGCTGATGCAGACAGTTTTACTCTGATGACTTGTGACTGCAGTTGCTCAATAGTTTATGAAAATTTTTGTACCTGTTTTGGAGCTTCCAATAAAATAAGTGGATTTCTTATTAACTTAAACACTTCCCCTGTTATACTGAACTCTCAGTCTCCTAACACACAGTATGACTGGAGATTAATCCCTGCTATCTGATATTACATAAATGAGGATGCGTTCTCTGTTGAGTCTGGTTCCTCTTAAGGTTTTTTCTTATTGCCATCTCAGGGAGTTTTTCCTTACCACCGTTGTTCTTGGCCTCAATTTTTTTATTTTGTAAAGCTGCTTTGTAACAATGACCAAATTGTCAAATATGACAAGCTGATACTGCACAATTACTAGACATTTAAAGGCAGAAAAGCACAAATTAATGTCAGCATTAAATAAATTAAACAGTGCTTATAGGGTCAGTGGTTTTGGACAGTTTGCATATTAGCCGGTCAGTGCATTCATGGCAGCCCTGGCAGCAGATGGGTGGTATTCTCTGATCGATGTCAGTATACAGCATACGATTGAGCTCGTTAGTGTAACTTTCATCCTTGGGTAGATGCCAAGGGCTCAGCTTGCAGATGGAAGGGTGTCAGGTGAGGGTGAGGAAAGAATCTTCATTATTATTTAATACAGGGTTCACCTGTCAGGGGACTTGTTGCACTGCCTGGAACAGGGTGTCTTTCCACAGAAAAAGAGACAGGGTGGTTTCTGAGTGGAAAGTCGAAGATGATCAACCTAATTAATGATCCTCATAGGGAAACCTTACATAGTACACAATATCAATGATCAGAGAGCTAAATCCTAATACATTTCTACTCTTCCAGAGAATAATGGAATAAATGGTCATAATGCCAGTCATCCCAGTGTGGTGTCTGAGCAGATCGAGTGCAACCTGGATTTATATCTAACATTAGAAACCTTGTGCCTACTCAGAAGTGTTTTCCTGAGGACTCTGCTGCATCACTGAGATCAATGGTGCACGGTTCTGCATAAACAGCTCACAAATAATTTCTGAAAATGACAGCAGATACTTCGCCCTGGATTTTAAGTACATCCTTCACCACTCGTACACAGACTGGGCCAGGAATGGAGCTTATCGTTTACAGCCTGCACCATTACTGCTGTGCTCTGGTTGGGGTTTTATGTTTTAAAGGTTATGTGTAATTTTTTGTAATCTTGCAAGCCGGTCTATTTTTATATCTTAAACTTCTTTCTTACCTTGAACTTCTAGGTATGTCAGTGAGAGTGTCTTATTCTTCAAATATCATCTAGATGTTTAATCAGGTGTCCTTCAAAAACTGAGATATCTTATATATTATTATGCAAATGAAACAGACAGCTAAGTAGATTGCAGCCCTCAAGATTATGAAGCTTGTGCCCAGAAAAGTGGAAAAAGGATTTTAGATTCTTATTAAGTCTCTGCCTCAGACTATCATTTTTTGTACTAAGGTCAGCATAGCATACAATCATTTATATTTGGATAGCTGATGGTTTTTCATTCCCTGATATGTGGAGTCCACAATGATTGAGAAACACTCTATTACCCCAAGAAGGACAATCTGAAGAAAACTTCTGGGTTCTAGTTAAATTATTTTGGAGCTACAAGGCTGCAATGTCTTGGTAGAACTATTACACAGTCACACTGTTCTCATTGTGTCTAAAATAATGTTCTAGCCATTAGCTGCACAGAAGCTTGTAAAATACACTAGTGATTATATTTAAAGAGGCTCAGGTTAACAGTGCTATCACTCTCTCTCTTTTCACACACACACACACACACACACACACACACACACACACACACACACACACACACACACAAAGCTTTTTAAGTGATAAGAAAAAAACACAAGCTTCTACCTCTAACACATGCTCAGACAATATTTATTTTCACACTGCAAAACTACAAAGACAATATAATAAAAGCCTTATTAATAATTATCCAGTTAATTCCAAATGTTTTTGTTTTCCATTAATTTATTCATGGACAGTAACCACTTTTTCCTGGTCAAGGTTACAGTGCACCCAGAATTTATCCCAGGAGTGCAAGGCAGGTATACACACTGCATGGGACAATGATCCTTCACACTCCTTCACCCAGGCAATTTAGAGGAGCTAATCTATCTAATACTGGAAAATTTTAAATGAAACAAAATTAAATAAAAAAACACAATTAAATTAAAATTAAATTTATTTGTAAAGCAATTTCAACAATTGACATTGTCACAAAGCAGCTTTACAGAAATAAAAAATCCAAATATAAATAATAAAAAATTTATAGATTTATAAATTTGTAATTAGTTTGTCCCTAACGAGCAAGCCGGAGGCGAGGGTGGTGCATAGACATGGAGAAAGCATGCACAACTCTGCAAAAACAATAATCAAAGCTCAAAATTTAACCTCTTTTAACGATTTGTAATTGGCACAAGGGAGCTCATATTGCACTCTGATTTCGGAATTTCTAAAAGTTGAAATAAAGACATTAAGGGAGAAAAGAAGGCAGTAATGATCGCCAGGAAATTTGACTTTTATGAAGGGTTATATGAAAGAAAAAAAATCCTTCTAAATTAATCCCAGCCATTCATGCATTATGCAGAGAGCATGCACAGTGCTGAGAAGGAAAAAGATTATGCTGTTGAAAAAGACCACATGGCATGAATTAGAAAAATAAAGTTGATTAAAGAGTTGATGATTGAATGAGGTAGCCATTGCCAAGTTTTACCTTAGCTGATTTCAGAATGTATGATTTTCTGTAGGTAACTAAATTATGTATTTTATTAACTATTACTTTAAATATCATGCATGTCTATCACTTTGCATGAGTGGCCGTGATACAATTTATTCCAGCGAGCCAAAGAAAGTGTTACCTTAAGGAATGAGAAAGCATTTGAAGGGATTTAACACTGGGAAGATGTAAGAATTCATTAACAGGGAGATATTAAATATTAAATATTAAAGTCTTGGAGATCTTTCAGAAAATCCATTAAAATAAGCTAATAAATGTATATAAAAATAAACACTTCTGATAAAGAACAAAGTTTACATAAAATTTTGTAAACATTTGTTAACTCAAAATAACCTTATTTAATTTCACCTTAATAACCTTAACAATTTTATTAGTAAATTGTTTTGTATTTGATATGTACTAACTTAGGGAACAAGGAGATTTTACTTTATTCATGTTTTTATTATTTATTATGTTCCTTTGGCATTAATGTTGATCGTTGATGAATTTTAATTAATAATTTATTATTGTGTCATAAACATACAAAAAAATATTCTCATCTGCTGTCAATCATTAATATGGATATATTTAGCTCCGTGTGTCCTCAGGAAGGTCTTGTAGTGTTGTATAACTTGAAAGTCTTGTAGCTCAAAGGTCCCTTGTTTTAAACCTAGGCTTGGTGGTTTACTGACTATTTGAAGTTTTGCATGTTCTTCCTGTGTTCATGTGGCTTTCCTGATTTCCTAAATGGACTGGCTATGCTTAATTGCCCATAGGTGTGAATGTGTGAGTGCATGGTACGCTGTAATGGACTGGCATCCCATGAGGGGTGACTGAGTGACTGAGTGAGAGAGTGAGAGGTTCTTTACATTTACATCTCTTAGCATAGAAAGGAAAGCACAACTCCTACAACTCATAACAGCAGAAAAAAATGTGACGAGAGAAAACAGGCCAATGGGAAGAGCCAACATGAGTAACATTCAGTGGATTAACCCAACCTGGACAACACTACACTCCTTCACTCACCTGGGATTTAAAAGACACACTATACCAAATTGTGAAAATAAAGATATTTATGTACAAGGTGTCACCCAACAAATATTCATGAGCAGAAGATGTGGCCTAAATGCATTGCTCTTCCTGGAATAGATTGACTAAGCATTAAATGTGATTTAAAACACTAGGTAACAGCCATGGTTTGTGTGTCAGTTTTATTTGACTGGTAACCTGATTTAATGGCATGATCATAGCAATTCACCATAAAAAATGCAAAACTATGTTATATAAATTTTAATGGTCTTTCAGACTAGGACTCAAAGTGCATTAAGAAATGAATGTGTATGGATTTACAGAGATGCACCTCTAACTCTACCATCTGAGACGTACATATAAACCAGCATGATACAAATAGCCATTAAACCAGGTCAAAGTCTAAAAGATGTTTAAAACCCAGCGACCAGTATAAGCTGCATTATGTCGATATGACTGTTGAAAATGGTTTACATGACCTGAGAAAGAAGTCATAAAATTTTACTTTTTAAAAATGATGTTTTAGCTAGTCAGGGCTCAATTCCCTAAAGCGTACTCAGATTTCACCACTTATTCTTTCTTTACTACACCTTATGGTAACAAAAAATGTCTTTAGCAATACATATGCTGATACAACAAATGTACACAATATGCCCAAAAGTATGTGGACACCTGATCATACCTGGTTCTTACTCAAACTGTTTCCACAAAGTTGAAAGCACATAACTGCACAGAACAGTGTTGTATGATTTATCATTAAAGTTTCTTTTCACTGTAACTAAGAGGGAGGGGGAAAAATCCAGCACGACTGTGCTCCATGCCCAAAATGAGCTCCAAGACGTGTTAAGATTGACATTAAGGAACTTGGTGTTCTGCACTGATCCCTGAATTCAACCCCACTGGTCATCTTTGGGATAAAATGAACTGCTGACTGCTCACCCCAAGATCAGTGCCTGACCTAATTATGCTCTTGTAGATGAATGATCACAAATAACGATAGCTATGATGATGACGATGATTATAATAATAATAACAATAATAACAATAAAAATAACAATTATGATTATTGTTGTTGTTCTTAGCTTATCAGTTTTGTGAAAATAATGATAACAATATTTAAGTTATTCACCTGACCACTGAACTTATTTTACGAGGAAATAATCTGAGTAATGATCCTTGGAATCCAATTATTTAATTATGCAGGAATACACAACAGCAAATAGATATAGAAATCAGTCCAGAGAGAAATGAGAAATACAAAGACAAAAACAAAAAGAAAGAATTTAAATATAGTAATTTGTTTGAAAATGTATATTCTTATTTTGCCATGTATTTATTTGTTTCTCTTTCTTCCTTTTTTAGAGAAGATCCGTAAAGATTTCTTACAGCGCTGCCAGACGAAACCCGGAAGTAGACGCTGCAACTAAAAAGCTTCCCGTGATGCTTTTCGCTCTGTAAACGCAAAAAATCTGTGGGTTTTTTTTGCGTATATTTAACATAATTGTTAGCATTTATGTTTAAACATGATATATTACAATATGTAGACATAGTATATACCAATTACTATGTTTTATTATTTGTAAATACAATGGTTATTGCCGTTCATTCACCGTCGAGTGGAAATATATTGCTTGTCAGGTTGAGCTCCTCCCATAAAGATGCGCGTCATTGAATTTCCCAGGATAAAGCGGGAAGATGAATGAATGAATAATTTTTGGAGGCCCTATTGCGTGGTGGGGCTTAACACTGTTTAAAAGAGTATAAACAGTTTTTCGGTTATGAGTTTGTTGTAAATAGTATCGCGTCGGGAATGTGATAAATAAGATTTCAATATGATTTGATGTGTTTTATTAAAATAGATTCTTTAAATAAATGGGTATTTATCCGGAAGGAATCAAGAACTAAGAGCATGGACGGAGAGCGTAATTCCCTGTTTAAACACACATGCTTTTATGATCTTAAAAGTGTAAAATCTTCCACCTTTTAACTAGTGGTGTTTTATTCTGGAAGTCAAGGGATGCAAGTACTTGTCATTTTAATGAAAACTATTTAATTAAAACTAATTACCACAAGATTAACAGTTTTGTTTCGGTAACAAACTCCTCTTGTGTTGTTACTGACTGCTGCCTCTTCTCTTTTTTCTGCGAGTATTTTACAATGAGAGAAATAGCGACCCCCACCCACCTAGTGTTATGTGGTGAAACACGGTATTGCACTTTTACCATCATGTCCGAAGGGATGCCAGACAAGCCTTCCCTTTTTACATTTAACAGAGCAATTTACATTTTTATCTCATTACTTGGTGGCCGTGGGGTTTGAACCTGCCACCTTCCAAACTGTAGTCCAATGAGCTACCCCTGACCGACCCATTATTTGATACATATGGTCCTATACATTTTGTTCTGTTCTGTATTTATACTGAATACAGATATTTATGCTGTTAATATCCCATCTAATCACCATAATCTAGTCTGTTATGTCGTTTACTGATTTGATTATGTACTTTAATTTTCTGTTTTTATAAATTTTACAGGTGAACCTTATGTACAGTTACTTAAGTTTCCACATGTATATACAATATTCAAGTCAAGTAAGCTTTTATTGTCATTCCAACCATATACAGTTCAGTACACAGTGAAACGAAACAGCGTTCCTCCAGGACCAAGGTGCT
>JAOVVA010000035.1:5665653-5678859 GCA_028565275.1 Leiocassis micropogon
AGACATTAGTATTAGAGTATACAGGTACAGTATTAGTTTAAACCTGGTGTGTTGATTCTAGCTGTTACACAGAACAGGTCGAGAGCTACGGAGCCATTATACCACTAGCAAGGTACATAAGATTTAGCAATAACACATTAAACAATACATTCTATAGCTATAAAGTTTAATTCCAAAATTTGGTAAAAGCATGATGTTAGTATACTTTTTATATATTAAAAAGTATACTTAGTTATATATAACTGATAGTACAATTTTTTGTTAGTATATTTGCTGTGTACTATCAAGGATTTTAATATATTTGTAATACACAAAAAAAAACAAAAAAAAAATTCACAAGGGTCAGATCAGAGGTGCTGGCTGTGTATTCAGTGTGCTCTGAATTTTTGGTCTCTATGTTCAGTTAGTTAAATTGTGGTCTCTATGTTAAATTACTGAAACAGATTTTGGTTTAACATCATAAGTCAGTACTTCTAGATTACATAGAGAAAGCATCTGCTAAAAACTACAGTACATGCATTCTTACATACATTTTGCTGAACAACATTTTTGCAAAAATCATACTATTGTCTTATTTTTATAGAAAAGGTGCAAGCAGAGATAGACAAAGTCATTGGACAGTCACGCCAGGCCAGCATGGCCGACAAAACCAACATGCCCTACACTGAAGCTGTTGTTCATGAGATTCAAAGGATGGGCAACATTATACCTCTGGGCTTCCCCAAGATGGCATCTAAAGATACTATACTGGGTGGATTCTTCATACCAAAGGTTTTACATTTTTCATCAGATAAAATAATAAGTATACAGAAATACAGTGTCCCAGATGATAATTTTTTTCTCATTATTAGGGCACAACTGTGATAACAAACCTGTCATCTGTGCTCAATGACAAGAATGAGTGGGCAACACCAGACACGTTTAACCCAGGGCACTTTCTGTATAATCAAGGCCAGTTCCTGAAGAAGGATGCTTTCCTTCCCTTTTCAGCAGGTAATGGAAGTATGCAATGCGCTGTAGATATCGAACAAATGGATAATACAAAAAAAGGAATGAAAATTAACAGTAATACATATAATACAAAATCTAATTTATATGTTATGCAGGAAGGAGATCATGTCTGGGCGAGCAACTGGCTCGTATGGAGCTCTTTCTCTTCTTCACCTCTCTGTTGCAAAGCTTTACTATTTCCCAATGTCCTGAAGATAAGATAAGCTTGGAGGGCCAGCTGGGCTTCACGTATGCACCCAGACCATACCGCATGTGTGTGACCCCACGCTAACAGCCCATACGCAAATACATAAATATTTAAGCTTGCTGTTGTAATAAACCTTATCTTGACACCAATTATCTGTCCCAACAGCTATGTTCTTACTTCTTACTGTATTTCACTGCCAACCAGGGTGTGTGGAGTGTTTTGTTAATTTATTTTCAAAGAATAAAGACTGAAATATTCCATTTACATAAATATCCAATCCCATCACTTAATATGGTTAAAACAACTTTGGCAGCAATGACAGCCTCAATTCTGCTTGTGAATGATGCTACAAGCTGGACACACCTTCCTCCTGAAGCTTCTTCCATTCTTCTTGGCAGAATCATTCCCGCTCAACCACGTTGAATGGGCAGTGTTTTTGCACAGCGGTTTTCAGGTCTCTTCTGAGATGCTCTATACGGTTCAGGTCTGGACTCTAGGACAGGGTTGTTCTGAAGCCAGTTACAGTGAGATTATACTTATATAGGCAGGTGTGTCCTTTTCGAAATTATGTTGAATTAATTCAATTAGGCACAACGTAACTCCAATCAAGTTGTAGAAGCATCTCAAGATCAATTGACAGGAGTAGAAAGCACCAGAACTTAATTGCCAGTGTCTTAAAAAAGGACTTTTAAATTAAGACCCGTTTTCGAATACATTTTAAGATGAGTGTGAAACATAACAAAATGTGGAAAATTTGTCTGAATGTACGAAAACGTTTTGTCGGTACTGTACGTTGATAATTAAGACTAGTGTAGTTTGTTTCTTTCTTTCACAAATGGTATTTAAACATTTTGGGCATTTGTAGAGTAAATCAAATTTATATTTAGGCATTTTGCAGATGCTCTTATCCAGAGCAACTTGCATACTGTCAGTGGTAAAATTATCTCAAAAAAGTGTTTACTGTTATTAAAGGAGTCTTTCTGTAACACATAAATCAGCATGGAGTTTACCAGACTTAGAACTCATTGTATTTAAAATGAATGTGATGATGTAATTATTTGGTTTAAATTGATCTGTGATCCTTATTTCAATAGAATTAAAATACTGTACATGATACACTTAATACTATGAATATATAATAAAAGAGCTTCCCGTATCATACTATATGATCTGTTTTATACACTGCCCTGTCCAAAAAAATGTCACCACCTGAATTTAACTAAGAAAATAGGTAGCCTTTCACTGTATCATTATTCAGTGATTCATATGATTCAGCTGGCAACAGGTTATTTAACCCTAATTGATGCAGTGAGTAGCTTTTTATTTCTTGGACAACCATGTCAGAAGACATATCCAAGTGAAAAAAAAAGTATGCCAAGTATATTAAACCCTAGTATGCAAAAGCTTGCTTTTGTGTACTTGCAGCTAGACTAATGACTGGTATCCTTTTGACTTCTAAGTTTGCTATTTTATAACTAATTTTGTACTAAGTGCATTTAAGTTGTAATTAAATTGTATGAAAGCACAATTTTAAGTGTATTAAGTATACTTTTGTGTGCTAATGTAAAACAACTTTAAGTATACTTAGTACATTTAAGTATATGGCTGTGTGTGTACTAACATACATACCTGACAGTAATTAATGAAATTTCTGTATATCTGTAATTTATTATAAGTACATAATTTTTTTTACTGTGTTACAAATATACAAGTAATATACCGTAAATACAGTATATTCTTATTGCAGCAGTCGCATGCTGTTATACTTCTGGCCAACTCCTAATACTAAAAAGTACACTTTGTGGTGAATAAAAATATACTTCATATATATTATCTATAATATTCTATCATACAGTACACACAGGGTTTTATATGTAATACTGTATTGTAAATGTGTTACCAGTATACTAAAGGCGTTTAGGACCATTTACAAATGCTGAATGCATTTTCTATATTATAACATGTTTTTGAAACACATTGCATCAGTAATGACAAGGTTCTATAGTTTATTTTTCTTCAACAAAACTTCGGGGTCTCTCACAAACAGAAATATAAACTGTTGTCGAAACAAAGACAGGCATCATTATTGGAATATACTGTATTACTTCAAACCTGGTGTGTTGATTCTAGTAACTCTGTTACACACTCTGTTGGCTGGTATTGTTCTAACGCTGCTGCAGTACGAGCTAGCGTAACTTCATGATATTGAGCGCACGCAAGAGATTGAGTTCAAACACACATAAATGAGCTTGAACGCGCAAAAGTCAGTTTTAGCACGCAAAAAACAAGTTAGAGAGAACACGTGCGGGAGAGATTCAGTATGTGACAAGTTCGAAAGCGCATGTGCGAAAGATAGAGAGAGAGACTGAAAATATACTGAGACTACCGTATTAAAATTTGTATTCTAATGTATAATTTCTGTACATTGTTACAATCATTATTTCGAACATATTTTTTACAAATATGCCAAAAATAAATTTTAACACTTTAAATAAGTGTGCTTTGGAAATTACACTGACCTTTCACTTAAAGTATACTTTCCTATAACATATTTTGGAAAGTGTACTATAATACAATTATTTTGAAGTATGTTTAAAGTTTAATTCCAAAAATTGGTAAAGCATGATGTTAGTATACTTTTTATACATTAACTGATGAAACACCTTTTTGTTAGTATATTTGCAATGTACCATAAAAGATTTGAATATATTTGTACTTTTTCAGGGTATTCTGTGTGTATTCTGTGGTCATGGCAAAGTAAAGAAAGTATTGTTCTGCATCTGCAAAGCAAACAACTAAGGAAATTGTTGAGAATACTAAAATTGGATGAGGCACTGAAAAATACATTATTAAAACCTGGAAGGATAGTAGTAAACCATCATTTCAAGGAAGAAATGTGGCCCAAAAAAATTGAATGACCATGATGGAAGAGCACTTAAACATTTGGCAAAATCAAATTGTTAAAAAAATAAATAATAGAACAGTGGAAATTAAAAGAGATTCCCAAAAGAGAAAGAGAACGCAAGGGATTAGTACTAAACAGCTGGGTAGATTTATGAAAACCACTTATTAGTGTGGTAAATCTGATTCTTTTTTTTCTAGAGAGCATAAAGAATGGTCTGTGGAGCATTGGAAAAAGGTCATGTAGTCGATGAGTCCAGATTTAACCTGTCGCAGATTAATGGGCGCATGAGCGTAAGAAAAGAGGCAGATGAAGCGATGCACCACATCATGCTTAGTGCAAGCCTGTACAGTACAAGCCAGTACTGGGGTTGCTTCTGTTGTTCAGGTCTAGAAAAAAAAAAATTAGGTCAGCTGCCGACCTAAATACACTAAATGACCAGATTTTTCCCCCCATCAGTTTATTTTTTCTTTCCTGACAGCATGGGCATGTTCCATGAAACCAAGGCAGAAATGTTAGGTCATCATGTACTGCACCTTATTTGGTAACAAGATATAACGTGTAGCATGGTGGTGATGGGGTGAAAATTTCGTCTTATTTATGCAGCAACAGGACAGGGAGAAACTTAGAGTCACTGAGGGAACAATGAACTCCCGTTTATAACAGAAAATTAAATAGAATACAATCTTTTTTTAAAAAGAATTCAAATTAAATAGAAGAAAATCTGTCTAGCAGCTTAAATAGGGCTGACATTAGGTCATGGAATGGGCCAATGACGCCAAGCACACCATCAAATTAACATCTACATTATTTAAAAATAAAAAATCCAAAATCCTGACCAGAATCATGTTGCAATGCTATGGCAGGATCTATGCATAAACAAATCCTCTTAATTAAAATGAAAGAAAAAAAATCTAAAAATGTAAAAAATATATCAAAAAAATCTCTAAAAGTTTTTTAAAAGTCTTTTTTTTTACATTTACACAAGTGTGTTTCTACATGTTATTAAATTGTATGGTGAATTTACCACACCTGGTCTCTGAAGTTTTGTTGTTGTTGTTTTGTTTTTTAATGGGGAGCTGACCACATGTCCACTATTTTACACTGTTAAACACTTCAGGAATTGTTTGAGGAACATGACAGAGAGTTCAAGGTGTTGACTCCACATCAACCTGATCTCAGTTCAAGTTTCTGTGGAATGTGCTGGAAAAAATTTTTTGAGACTTTACCTCACAACTTACAGGACTAAAATGATCTACTGCTAATGCCTTAATGCCAGATACCACAGCTACTTCAGAGGTCTTGTGAACTCTATGACTTTATGGCTCAGAATTTTTTGCAGCATAAGGGTGATTTACACAATATTTACCCTCTGGTAATCTAATCACATCTGGAACCAGATAAAAATGTTCCATCAATAATTTGTGAAAGAGCATGTACTGTACATAAAACACGTAACCATGTTACATGTTTTTTTTTTTATTTATTATTCCCACAGGTGATATTTAAAATAGAATGATCTTGGAGAATAGATAAAAAATATTTTTATTCAAAACTACTGTAAGTAAAAAGCAATGTGACTTTCAGTGTGAAAAAACAGCACTGGAATTTGCTTTCACTGAAGCAGAATGTAAATAGTTATTGCAGGCCTCTGTTTAACTTGGAGACCACAAGAGACTAATTATATAACCATGAACTCTGGTGTACTCGAACTGTGTGCACATGTAGACATTGCTAAACCAGAGTTTGTTCAGTTCTTGTATTTTTTCCCAATTAATGAAAAGTTCTGGAAGAGAAAGTCACAGGAGAGGCATTACCAAATTTAAGCAGAAAGCTTTTCCTATTTGCTTAAAGACAAAGGTAAGTCTGAACAGATTTGTCTGGACAAGTCTGAGCAATACTTATACTTGAATTTACTATTACTGTACAATATAAAATATCATCATACCAACATCTTTGTTATGAATTAGAGTGGAGATTGTGAGCCAGGCCTTCTTGTTTCACATCAGTGTCTGACCTCACAAGTGCGCTTCTATAAGAACTGTCAAAAATTCCCATGTTGGCATCAGTGGTGGGCCCACTGTTGGCCTATTGGTGGGGCCAACGATACGTTGGCCCAACATTGGTTGAGTAGATAATGGCAAGGTTGAAATTAGAGCATATTGCTTTAGCTTTGTGCAGCAGGCTCTCTTAATGATGCCATAATATCAGGAGCTCATATGAGGGTTGGTTACCAATCTAGTACATAAATAACACTGAAAGAACTATATCTTTAACTCAGTGGACCCTAACTAGAAACCGCTTTTTTTTTTTCTTATGTTTTCTAAAATAGTAAATGTTTAAATTCATAGTTTCTGTTGCTTTCAGCAGTGGACTGAATAGACAGAAGTGACTTGTTAAGCAAATTGTGCTACAGGAGCTCTTCTGTGGGACTGGTCCAGACTAGACTTTCCTTCTCATTTGGATTAATAAGCCTTCTTCTGCATTGTGTGGACAGGACATATGTTCATGCATTCTCTTCCCTACTGTTCCAGACTATTTTCTATGTTTTTGTTTAAACATTTTGATACTCTATCATATGCAGGTCATCAACCATATGTTCTTTTACCAGGGATTTAAAGAAGAGTGCATAGAGTGACCATTAAAATAATTCAGACAAGAAACTGGTGTTTAATACAGAACATAATCAAGAATAATGTTGAGTGACATCTCAATAAAGTAATTGGGTATGTTCTGTGCAAACATCTAAGTATCCAAAGACTATTAGCCATGGTTTTCTTTATTAAGCTTTATAACTGGCAAAAACATAACACTTAGTAATGATGTATATAACCCCAAAAGCTTATCTCTTTTAACATTTTACCTATCCGTATTTATCATGTAAAACAATTTCATCACATTTCCCAGTCTAGGATAAAAGTAGTGTTTACCAATACAGCGTTAAACGAAACCCACAGTCTACCATTTTGCTAATAACCAGGTTTTCTCGAATGCTAGGAGCAAAGACGGCTCCATATGGCTTGGAGAACACTAGCTAATTATTTTCCAGAAAAAAAAGTAATCACAGTTGTACCATACAAACCATTTTTATCCTTACTTTCTCACATACAGTTTTATTTCTAAATCTACACTAAAGAAACAGATAATTTATTGGTCAGAAATATTTTCCATATATAAATTCCAGCTTGTTTAAAATAAAACAATTAGAAAAAAAAAGGTCATATAATTTCATCCTATAAGAGGACGCCAGGGCTGGGGTGCCATGACCATGAGCTGGTGATTTAATCCTGATATCTGCTGCTTTACACATTCAAGCCAGAAAAAATATACAGCAGACAAAAATGTTCTGCTGCTATTTATAAGAGCATGCAAGAGTAAATTTAATCGCAGTCAATTTCTATATTAAATAAATTTAAAAATTACTATTTATATTAAATTCTACAGACAGCTTGTTCTATTTGACTAAAGACCATCTGTAGCACATTTAAATCTTTGTGATTGGTAAGTGTTTAGTTTTTGTATTCAATTATAAGAAAAGTAGTCATTTTGATATAGAAAAAAAAATAGCATTTAGTGTCCAGCACCAAATATGTATTTTTCCTGATGCTTTATCCATGTATTGTTTACCGTAGCTGATTTTGTGAACATGCATGGAAGCTGAGAGATTAAATGAAATGTCAATAAACACACATCTCTATATATACATTCAGAGCAATAGTTGTATTCATAATTATAATAGTACACATTACCTGACTGCATAGAATACTACTGGAAGTCCAGTTTAGCTGTCGTCATGTATTCTAAACCCATACCAAAGACAATATCATGATACATCTTTCTCAGAATTTTTCACAACTGTGAAATAAACTGTTAATTTAATGTAGACATCAGCTTGTTTGGTGTAACTATTTGCAGAGACTGTAGTCTGTAGTGTGGATGTTAAAAATTTGTAATAGACTGTAAAACTGAGTTACTGTGCTTGAGTGAATATTGTTTTTATAAACCTTTTTTTTTTTTGATTACCTGGGGTTTCCTAAGTGCGACATTTACATTATGGTGTGCTTGTCCCTTTATTTAGGAGTTCAAGGTGTTTAAGGTCACTTGTGCACTTGATAAAAAAGAAAAACAGGTGTAGTGGGCATCTAGTCGTTACTTGGTGGAGCTTGCAGGCACGTTGATTGACAGGGTGCGCCGTGCATTGGTCACCTGACGTTGCTGGGCCAGGAAGGACTGGCCAGGTGGTATCAGAGAGTTAGCGCACCCGCTCAGACGAGACTCAATCGCAAGCTTGTGAAAATTCAGGCTCTGTGCAGCAAGTGCATATGTGCATTAGAGAGAGAAAGACACTGATTCCAAGTACAATCATTTATTTACAGACCTTTGAAATTAAGCTTTTTGTTTGTCATTACCTTATTGTACCATGCAGTGACGATCAGTTTTTCTTCATACTCTCTCAACTTCGCCTGCTCACACTCTCGCTGTAGAGAAAAAAAATGACAACAGAGATGTTATACAAGGAAAAAGGAAAATATTAAAATAAATTTAGAATAAATTAAAAAGATTGTGAGAAAGTGCTGATACTGGAGACTCATTTCAGTAATGTGAAATAAATATTTACATTTTAGAAACAAATCACGCAAAAACTGTGCATGTGCCTCTCCATTAGTTGGTACTCCAGAAATTACTGTAGGTATTGAGTATACAGAAATAGCTGCAATGGACTGGCACCCCGTCCCCGCCTTGTGCGCCAAGGCTACTGGGACAGGCTCCAGACCCTTATGGGGTCAGGTTGACAGCTTGACACTTTGTTGTATTTAAGCAGTTTAGGGTGAAGGACCTTACTCAAGGGCCCAACAGCAGCAGCTAGGGCTGCACGACTAATATGTGAATCACAATTCTGCCCCATGGGAATCGAGATCACAATTCTCTCACATGAGTGACTTTGGAACGCCATAAATAAGGAAGAGAGATGAGAGAAGCAATTGACAGAATCATTCGCCACGACCTGATTGGTGAATTAATAGTGGTTCGTTTTACATTGTGTGAGTGTGACTGATAAAGAATTTGGTATTATCAAGTAAATAAGCAAACACGCAAATGAATACATGCAAATGAATCAGTGTCATTCAGAAATGAGATTGCATGTATGCAAGAATCATAAATTTTTTTTAGATTAACTGTGCAGTGGCACAGTTAATTAAATAGTGGCAGCTCAGCAACCAGGAACCTTTTGATCAGTAGCCCAACACCTTAACTGCTACCCCTGCCCCACTATCAAGATTATTATGTATTAAACTAGTATATTATAATATACTATAACTGGAACTGATATTGCAACAGTGCTGTTGTAAAATAAATAAAAATAAGATGTAGACCTCTAGATCAATTATTCTCTTCTCCTTCTCTGACAGCTGGTTCTTCAGGGATTGGATCTCTGCTGAGGCTGGGTTCAATTTTGGGTCCAGTGCTCGAATCACCTAATAAACACACACAATAAACAAAATCTGTTAATCTATGTAGTAATCACACCGGAAAACTGTCAATTGCCCAATGGACAGCTCTTGGGCCGGATGGTGTACAGCCTGATTAATAACTTAAAAAACACACTGGAAAAATATGCATTTCTCTACATGAATGAGTGCATAGTTAGCAGTGGTATGTAACTAGATGTAATTACATTGCGTGCTTTCTCCAGGTACATTTTGTATCTGTCCTCCATGGCTCGCATGTCATCGTCCTTCTTCTTCAGAGCAGCCATCAGTTCATCCACCTTTAGAGCTGCTGGAAAACAAAGCATTATTTATAAATAGTAAAACCAATATTAAAGAATGCTCGTTCAAAAAAATATATATTTTGTCAGACATTACTATGGTATACTGAAGTATAATTACAAGCATTACATAATAAGGCTTTTATTGACAATAGCATTACGTTCATGCAGAGAGTTAATTAATACTATTCGCATTAAGTTTATGCAGAGAGTTAATGTTTGCAGTGTTGACCCTTCTTTTTCAAGACCTCTAGAAACATTATCCTAACATATATCCTGGCATGCTGTCCTGACAGTCCTGGCATGCTGTCAATCAACTTCTGGGCCACATTCTGACTGATGGTTGCCCATTCTTGGGATTCGTGGGTTTTTGTTTGTCCACCTACCTCGGTGGATTGAGGATTGAGGATTGACCACAAACAATCTTTGCATTTAAGTTTCAATCAGTGATTAATAATGATACATTTGCAGGTTAAACAGTTATTCTTTGTGAGTACATAGCATGGTTATAGAAGGGCATTATTCATAATTGCACTATCCTGTGTCACCTAGATGAGAATGGGTCCCTTTTTGAGTCTAGTTAGTTGTCTTCCTCAGAATGTCGGCTCAGTTACCTCTGGCTTGCTCATTAGAGACAAATCTATAAATTGAAATTTTTTAATTAATTTGTGACAATGTCGACTGTTAAAAGCTTAAAGAAAATTATACTGAACTGAATAGAGGTGGATCATTATTAATAAAGTTGATTTAGTAAATTGCATGACTGAACTCTCAACGTGAGTGTTTTTTTACATATTGCAAAAAATCTTAAAAGCTGATTACTGCCCAAAGCAAAACAGGGCCAACAGCTGCCTGCACTAGCGTGTGACCTGAAACGTAAGCAATGTTAGTTTCAGAGATGAGGATTTTACTGCTGGCTTACAGGTTTGAGATACATCTGGCTGAAGGTCCTCTAGTAACTCCTTTTTCTTCATGATCTCATCTTGTGCTTCATTCAACTGGACCCTTGAGAATAAGAACAAACAAAGCCATGCTGTGTCACATTGTTAGGTTTTTCTATATAACAGAGCTCAATCAAAGCCTGGGCTGGAAGGATGTTTATGCTTCACACAATAACCAAATTCATTTTCTTGACACGTTTTCATTACATGTAACCTGAAGCAGACTACATTCTTCCAATTCAATGTCAGATAATTACACAGAAAAAAACACCTCTGAGATTTGAGCTTGTTATTAATAGTGAAAAGGTGCCTATGAAATCCCATCATGGGTTTAATGAACCCAGACTTATTTTACCCTTTATCATCCTCTTTTTCCTCAAACTGTCATTGGAGAAAAAAGTAAAAAAAATAGTTTCAGTAAGCACACACTGTCCAGAACAAATTTCACAAATGTTTATCACAGCATGAATGCATTAAGGCATTAGAAATGTTAAGCACCACTTGTCACTTTTATCTTTCTAATGTTCAAATTCCTTTTTTGTGACAATACTCAGAAACTTGCTGACAGCTGTAGTGATTTCTTAAGAAAGACTAATATAATACACTAAAAAAAAACAGTGCAAAACAAAAATGACTAACTTACATATGAGCATCCAGTTTCCTCTTCAGGTGAGACTAGAAAAAACATCATACCATCATCAGATTATCATACCATCATCAGATTATCATACCATGATCTGTACGAAGAGACATGATGAAGTGTGGACTGTATTGTGAATTACATAAATAATGAGTCATACACTCACATCCTCAGGTTTGGCTCCTTGGGTCTGCAAGGCTTTCTGCAAATCTTCAACCTGCTGCTGCAACTCAATGATGCTCTCTCTGTTCAGCCTAGAAGAACACATTTACAGCTACAATTATGTTTCACAGACAAAGCAAGTACTTTTGTGACCAATTTGGAAATATGTCAAAAAGCGTCCATTATCAACTAGATCAAACTACAGTAGGTGCTTGGAAACCAACTTTTTTATGAAAGCTGAAATGATGAAATTGACTGCATTAGACCACTTTTCAGTTTAAGAGTCCATTCAGATCATAATAGGTCAGAAATGTAGACATTACATAGACAAAACATCTAATAATAATTATTTTGTTATCTAATTGGGTAACTCCTGATTCTGTAGACGAGTAAATAAATATCTGTATGAATAATGAGCAAACAAACGCAGCACAGAGGCGTAGTGGTTAGCACTATGTCCTCACACCTAGGGTGTGTGCATGGAATTTGCATGGGCTTTCGTCAAGGTATTTTGGTTATCTCCATGGCCAATTAGACTAATTGGTGCTCCCAAATTGCCCGGAGTTGTGTGACTGAGAATAAGTGTGTGTGTGCGCGTGTGTGTGAATGAGATCCATAGTCATGACTCAATAAGTGACCATGCTGGATTTAGTTCTTCCAATAGGAGTGCTAAACTGGAAAGTGGTATATTGTGCTCTTATTACCTGGTCATGACAGCCAAACCGGGAGACTGTACCTTATATGATAAGAAAAAAATATATGTACCTCTTTCATTAAAGGGTTTGAGAACAAAAAGTGTCTTGGGGTGGATCTAAATATCTTTTGGGGGGAAAAAAAATTTGTACAGGTAGGCCCCTGAATTACAACATTCGAGTAACAAATTTCCACCGATACAAACGGACCGCGGTTCGCATCTAATGTTCCTAGATGCGAACAAATCTCTTTGAAGCTCTTGTGTATTGTACAAAAATAGTCTTGCACCAAAAAGCAATATTTACAATTACATAGAGTATTTTCAATGTGTAAGTGAATTTATAAAATGTCTAAAGTCCAGGATATTCTATGTGTGTGTGTGTGTGTGAGTTCGCGGGAGAAATTAGTCTGTTATTAGTCTAGTACGATGAGAGAAAATTGCTGTCCTGTAAAGCTATCCTGATGGTAGTTCACACTCCAAGAAAGTGGAAAACTTTTACAGAATGGCGTCTGGTATTTCCCTCACAAACTTAGTTTGCAGTCTATGTAAAGTCAACATCCGTGCTTGTGCATGTGTGTGCATGTGAAATAACCCCCTCTCCTGCTCATCCTATCCAGTCAGGGGTGATTCTTTTCAAAGGTAAAGTGCAGTCCAAGAAAGTGGAAATTTAAAGCATTGTTACTTTATAGTTTCTATTAATCATTTTTATATAAATATTTTTGGGTTGTGGAACAAATCAGTGGAGTTTCCATTATTTCTTATAGGGAAATTCGCCCTGAGACAAAATGGAGTCCGGGATTTCTTTTTTTTGGGGGGGGGGGGTTTTCAAATTTTTCTCCCCAATATTAGTCGTAGCCAATTCCTCCCCGTCACTAGGGGGCCCCCACATTAAGGCTACT
>JAOVVA010000035.1:5700342-5716662 GCA_028565275.1 Leiocassis micropogon
CCTTGAGAGAGCTCGGCCAATCAGCTCTCTCTGTGCCTCCGGCTGTGAGAGGAAAACAGCATCACCCGGGGTTCGAAGGGTGTCTGTATATACTTGTATGAACTTCATACTGTATGAGGAAAGCTGGATCTTACTCTTTTGGCTCAACTTCTTTCTGTTTAAAGACATTGATCAATTTAAAAAGGTTATCAGGTGTTAATAAAGTAGTGTCAATAGTGAGGGTCTGAGATATTTAATATTCACTGATTTAAGACGTAGTGTAATACTTAAAATGTGAATTTTAAGTAATTGAACAAAATATTGGTTTATACTGTGTTGTGTAAATAAGATTACTAGTAATTAAAAAAATATATATGTATGTAAAAATGTGTTAAATCTACCATCTTGACATAAAACTCATAGTTATCTAGGTCAGTACATAAGGAAAGTATGAAAAAGGTTGTATTTTTTATGCCATAGTTGTATGGCTTTATGGCTATTGTGGTATTCAGGAGAATAATCTCTCTCTCTCTCTCTCTCTCTCTCTCTCTCTCTCTAGCTCCTTGTCTAATATTGTACTGGAAACACAGCTGCTGTTTGGAGGCTATCAGCTGTCCTTTATGCAGACAAAAGGTATTAACCACATAATAAAACCACACCCAATTACACCTATCAAATATCATTCACACAAAACTGTAAACAGTAACATAACTTGTGAGTAATATATCGGCAGAGGACAATGTGTAAATTAAACAGCAACCAAAAAATGTTCCTGCTATTCAAACATTGTTGTCTTTTTGCATTCTAGATTGTTTCATATTTGTTGTTTTGTCCCATGTAGGTGAATGTCATGATTCACCTGTTCAGTGAGAGCAGATCAGACAAGAAACATAGAGAAGTACTGGGTCACGTTAGAAACTACAATAAACGCTATTCTGGAGAACCACGACGAGTAAGTTCTATTCCCCGTAAATCATTTCACTATAGACAAATACTTTGTAAAAAAATTTAATCATTTCTATAAGTTGACATTATTTGATCTCATGACCCCACACATTTCCCTCTGTATTTTTGATGAGTGACACTGGTTACCGGTAGAAACGACAAACAATGATTATGCTGTATTAATAATAGTTATAAAACCAGTTTTACTTGCTACTTTTCTCTTCCTCAGATAAGTGACTACCTATTTGATGCACCTTTCTTCTTGCTGCTTTTGTTCCGGACTTTGGGAAACATTGGCGGATTGGTGTGGCTTTTTCTGTTAAGAGTAGCACTGTGTGGATTCGGGGCAGCTGCATCCTTTGTGTCTTCATTAGAGGCAATGCCTGGACACTTCAGTGGGGCGTTAGGGCTTTTAGATGACTTAGTGGTAGTCTTCCTTCTGCTCATCGCCATCATTAACATCCACCAGCAGATGGGGCCAGAGAGGACAAGCAGGCCACACACAGTTGAACAAGGAATCCTGTCTGACGTGTTATAAAATGGAGGGTGAAGGACACTGGAGATCTAAGAAGCTCCATGAGAGACAATTGAAGTATAAAACATATTTCTGTCCCATAAATGGGACATAAATCAGAGGACGATTTGCATCATGTTCATCGGACTCCAGCGCTCAGCAAACACCGTGAACAGTGTGTACATGAGTTTTAAGCAGAAGAAAACTTCAGTGCCTCGTTATACCAGTTTCAGTATTACATGTGGGTCTGAAGAGCTTCCTAATCCTGCTTGCTGTTTTCATTGAGTCATATTTCAAGGTGTATGACTGTAAATATATATTTTTTTCAATGTACACTTAGATAAGAATCCATGTGTGATATCTTTTCAGACACTTCTGATGTAATATAATAAAATATTTTTGTATATTCATTGTTTTTCTGTAGCATACAGTGAATATTTAAGATGTTGAACAACCAGAAAATCTCTAGCACTCAAACACACACAATTATACTTAAATTATTATAAGTTGTTGGCCAGTTAGGAAGCTGGGGTCAGAGCACAGGATCAGCCAAGATACAGATTGACCCCTAGTATAAATATAGCTCTGGTCCGGCCTAGGGCACTCCAAAACCTTTATTATTTTATTTTATTTCTTTGAGTTCAGAGGTGGACTGTGTTTCGGCTCATTGTCCTGCTGCATAACTCGTGTGCTTGAGCTTGAGTTCATGAGTTTTTTTTTTTTTTAATGGTTCTTCTGTCACTTGCTGCGGGATTATGGGTAATCATCTCAGATGCTGTCTCAGTGCGCATGAGCGCGTGTACTGTTTATTATAACATTATGACCATGTGTGTGTGCATGCGTAAAGCAAAAGCAAGTGTCATTAGAAAGGTTCCTTGTTAAAGATCCAGATTCTCTCTCTGTCAGAAAGCAGTGATTCCGTTTTTAGCGTGTGTGTGCACGCGTGTGAAAGTCATCCTACACAGTAGCCCCTCCCTCCTCTCTTACCTGAGAGTGGGGGGGTGTGGCTACTTTATTTGAGATGAGGGAGGGGGCTACTGTGTAAGACGAGCGGAGGGAGGGAGGTCAGCTTCGCACACACTCTAACGTAAGCAATGCTCGGTCAGGATTCTTTTCAAAGGTAAAGTGCAGGTTAATTTGTTTTATTTTTACTTTATATTTTTTATTAATTATTTTTATATGAATATTTTGGGCTGTGGAACAAATCTGAGTTGCCATTATTTCTTCTGGGGAATTTTGCTTTGATATACTAGTGTTAAGATATACAAGCACGCTTTCAGAACAAATTATGCTCACAACCAAGACTTCCCATGGCCCCATTAAGTGATTTTTAACTGGTCTGGCAGTAATCAGGCCTGGGTGTGGGAAGTGAAACTTAACTTGGATTAAGTTATATAATTCATTCATGATTTAGCAAGGGGGAAATACTTTTTCACTCTGTAAGATTATTAAGCTTGTTTTTAGTTAAATGTTACTAAAAATTGTCAGTGAAAAGTTTAGTTCTACTAGCAGAGAATGTTTGTGAATTTTGATTAGAAATAAGCGAAATAATCTTAGATATGCTGTAATCCTATTATAAGAAACTGTAGATAAATTTAATTATATTCGAGATATTTTTACTTGCTAAAATATAATTTTTTGCAGCTCTGAATGAATAATACACACTTGCTTTTTAGTTCTCATCAAATGTTTATTACTTTTTTTCTTTAATTAGTGTTAAACTTGCAGTATAAAACTGGGAGATACATAAAACATATACATCCTGAAAAATCACAAAATAGTTTTCTAACTCGTTATTGATTCCAGCAGTCTTTCACTTCTCTGTAAAACAGATTCTCTTTGTGACTCTTTAGATAATTATGCAGTTCTTGCTATTACCATCACCCATCTGTCCTCAAGTTCATGCACAACAATGCACAACAATAGACTGTTAGAAAATGAAAGCTTTAAATCATTGTATGAGGTTGCAATACTGACATTTTATTGACAATTAATAATTTCTATTTAATCAAAATCACATGTACATTTAGCACAATTTGGGCCTCACTGCTAGCTCACGTTAACCCAGTCATTGGTGTCATCCCATTTTTTCCCCAATTCGTCACCTGTCAATTCTCATTCACCAGCAAGCTCTTCCCATCATACAGCCACTTGGGGATGGTTAACAACCACAACAGATGGTCATGCTGCGTCACAGGGCAGCGTAACACACTTGGGTAGAAAGTGCAATCCATCTTCTTGAGCCCACAGGTGCCTGTGATTGGTAAGTGTTGCTGTGATTGACAGGGTAGACAGAGTTTTCCACCCCTCCCATCCAGACACCACTGCCTTTGCAGAATCATTTTTTAAGGTAACTACAAGACTTCCCTACAGAGACTACAAAACTTTTTGTTTGTATATTTTTTTAAATAGATATCACCGTTTACACAGCTATCTAAATCCAACTTTTCTAAATTCATCATACAAATAATCACTGGCTTCCACAGTACCGTTTGAAGTTAGATGTACTGATGCAGTAAACATGTCCATAATCACTATGATGACAACCCTTCACTTTGACACCACACAGCAGCATTGTGGAACATGCGGAGCCAAGGCGAGGTCCGCAGTGAGGCCCGGAGAGGTGCAGGTGCCCAGGCCCACTGCCAGTCCAGCACTGTGCGCTCCGGGTGTGGCATCATGGCCAGGTGGCGCCCATCAGATGAACAGATACCCGCTATGCCCAGGGCGGAACCATTTGGGTTCAGGGGGTAGGTTTCAGTGGGGGCTCCAGAGTCATCCACATAGCGCAGAGGTGCCAGAGATGCACTGACCAACTGCTGCTGTGCCTCAGGGGAGCTGAACTGCATTAGACCTGTGCAGGAAGTTTGGATTCATTAACAGAGGCTTATCTATATAAGTAATATATGTAAAAATTTTCCTGACATTCATGGATAGAAGTCATGATCAATATTGAATGTATTTTTTTAAATAAAAAAGTGCCCTCCAGGTAAATATTTGCTTGTGTGAAATTCTTAGCCTCACCTTCTCCATGGGCAATCCACACTCCCAGGGCAGATCCTTCCATGCCCTTCAGCATAATGGCTGGTGAAGGCAGAATGCTGACACTCACAAAGCGGGACTCAAACCGACCTGACTTATTATGGGTCAAGGCCACCTGAGAGCCTACAACAGAGAGGGTTTTTTATTTTCTCTGAGCACTGAAAAAATAAGCAGGTGACACAAAGCTAGAAACAAAAAAGGAATTTCGATGCATGTCTTATCATGCAAAATAAATGTTAAAAGCAACATTAATACAAAGCAACATCCATAAAACTTAAAAACTTTCAGTACACATAAAGTAAAGACTACATTTTTAATTGTTTTTCTTTCATTTGGAGACAAGCCTTTTTATAACGCCTCAGAGGATTTCCCATCTCACCTCCATCCTGTGCTCCACCCACCCATCCCAGCAGAGCCAGGAGCTGACAGCCATTACACACCCCTAGACTGAGTGTGTCACTACGATGCCGGAAACGCTCAAACTCCTCTCGGGCATTGGAGTTAAAAGTGACAGTTGCTGCCCAGCCTGAGAACACATTTGGATGACATTACATAAATATTATGATACACTAAAACACAAAAGAAGCAGACTATACAGTATGTAGAAAAAAACTGCATTCATTATGGAAGAGAATGTAATTTGTAAAACTTTTGCGCATCTTATAAAGTAAATGTTAAAAGTACCAGAGCAGGAACAAAATAGTTCACTTTTCTGATTAGGTTTCCTGATTAGGCACAAAACTATTAATTAATATTAAAAATTTTACAGAGCTATTTCACCATTTCACTTACCATGCATGTGGGATCCATTGTGATGTGTGTATAGTATTGTGTGTATGGGTTACCTTTGGCTGATCCCAGCACATCAGCGTAACTGAAGCCACCTACAAACACAACAGCTCGGAACGGGTCCAGGGTTGTTGAACCGGAGCAGAGGTCTTGCATTGTGACATCCCATACCTGCAGACAACAGAAATCAACATCATTATCAAAAAAGAAGAAACATCTGGTATAACATTATGAGGTTATGTTTTAAGTCTGCCTATCAAAATGACTTTTTGTTTATATACTGTATGTATTTATGTACTAGTCCAAAAGGGTTGTTACAGTGTCACAGTTTCACAGATATTGTGTACAACTAGATGGCTCTCTCAACCATGACTATTTCAATATACAAAGTAAATTACACTCCTGTCTTCATTTGGCTCACCGCGCAATGCCTTTGTGCCAGTCGCTCTTTAGTGATTAGGTCATACACTGAACAGCTCTATTATTTAGGTTCCCCTTGTGCCACTGGGGCAGCAGGATGTTGCCAGCGGATCCTTTGGGTGCTGTGGGTTGCAGGGTGCGGCCCTAATTGATCAGACTTGTTTGCCTGGTGCATACCATTAATGTGTGATTAGCTTGAGATCTGAGGAGTTTGGAGGCCAGGTTGGCAGCAGACTGTGGTGCACTGGGTGTTCTGGTGCCTTTCTATCATGGCCAGCATTGCCTTTTTTGTTGATTTGTGCGCCATTTGCTTTTCTGTGGGATCGGACCAGATTGATGACATTTAAAAGGGATTGTCAGAGTAGTGAAGTTTGTTGGAATTTTAGGTATATTCTTAAAGATCAGGAATTCTCCAGGACCTGTATCCCACACAGTTTGTCATCCACCACCACCAGAACACGCTCACTGAACCTGATAATTGACAGATTAGTCAAATCAGCTGGCCCTCCAGGACAGGAGCTGAAGAGCCCAGGTTGTCACCAGTTTCCTTTTGATTCTGTAATGCAGCTTTGCAGCAATGACCATTAAATTGAACTGGTATAGATGCTGTGGCCACTTAAACCGCTAATGATTTAATAATAAAGTGCTCAGATATTTATGTAATGCTAAATATCTTAAATAATTTATTAAAACAAGGTGCAAGCAAAATAGTTGAAAATTTTAATAAAGACACTTTCACCACTAAGATTAACAAAATCACTTATTCTGTCCATCTCCATCACCAAATCATTACAGACATTCCCTCTGCCACGGTTCAAAATTCTGGGATGGTTTCTTTTGTTTCCATTTAGTTTTTTTAGTTTTTTTTTTAAGATATGCAAAGATAAAGTTACACTATAACTAATTCCTTACTCTCTAATGAATTCAAACCTAAATGTCTATTTGTGTACCTCAAATCCCGCCATATAAAGAGAGACAGACATCTCTCGATCACCGTTGCTGCCTTCCTCACGGATAACTGCAACACGAGGCTTGCCCACAGCTACACAACATCACAGCACAGACATCATGTAAATCAGTTATTTAATCAAACACATCAGAGCAGTTCACATCAGAACGTTCACAAGCTGATCTTTTCACTTAAGAAAAAAGTTTTACCTAGCTCTTTTGCTATCTGTGTTTTAGCAGGGTCAAATGTCAATTTCAGGTAGGGCTGGGTACGGATGGACAGGCCCTGCTTTTCCTGCTGTATGCACAGTGGATTGGCCTGCAGATACTCCAACTGGAAGCTTGTGCTCTCCCATATTTGCCTGAGCAGGGGTAGACACTCATGCAGCACTTCCTGTCCACACAGGCTCACCCTGACCTGAACAACAAACAAACAAACAAGATTAAAAAAAATTCAATTAGTTAATTATTTTTCATTTAAAAACCATGTTGTAAAAGACACTAAATGAGAATTAGGAATCCTTCATGAAGCTTGAGGTCTTGGGTGCAAAATGCAGTTTGTGGTTCATCTATGAAAGCAAGGGCTTCAGATCACTCACAGCAGGTCAAACTGGGCATATTAATGAAAGCTTCATTTACAACTTTATACAATTTAAATTCTGTTCTATGTGAGAAACATTTTTTAAATACTATTCAAGTCAACGTTCCACTGATTTGATCATTGCTCTGGATGTCGGGCAATTGTGGGGGTCCATTTGTACCAAAGTGCCATTATGGAAACCGCAACAAGGGCAAACAGAGGCCCACTGGGCAGGACTCATGTAGCCCCACAATCACATGAAGAACAGCACAGATAACAGCATGACCGCTTATTTGGTTTAGTTTAAAAAGAATCTGTGCCACCCAAGATCTTGTTTTGTAGCAATTAGAATGAAATATAATACGATTTCTCAGACAAATGTAAAGTGTAATTGTAGACCTAAGAGTGCCTAAGAAGCAATTACTCCTGCAAAGAGTCCCAGAGGGATTCTGGGGATTCTGGAGTGGATAATGTTTGTACATCAGAAATGCTTGTGCACCACTGAAAAATGTGTCTTTTTTCAATGCCTGAGTGTTTAGGGCTTGTTTATGGTGTTTTAAGTGGTTTAAAGCTGGTGGTTTGAACGAGGGCTAGAAATTATGCAACTAGGGTTACTGGTGACAAAAAACTAATGTGCTTTATTGAACATACAGTAATATGTGAAAGTCTTGAGCCATCCATAATTGCTTCCAAAGAGCCAGACCTTCTTGTATTGTTCAATGTACTTTTTGAGAAAAGTTCTCCAGGCTTCCTGAAGGACTTTTTTTGACTCATTTTTTGCGAGTTATTTTCAGTCCAGTTCCTGTACCTGAGCAGTTTAGAGGAATGGTATTTGTATGTTAAGCCACACAGTGACATAAACCATTCAAGCTAAAAAATAAAAACATTTAACCATTAGGCAGTGTGAACCAGCGAGGAACAGATGGAGATGATGACAGATAATCAGGCAGGTGTTTAGTACACTGGTGATACTAAATGCTGATTGGTTGGAACAGATGATGGGAGAAATTAGTTGCTGCCGAGTTTGCTACATAAAGAACAAATTTTAAAATGTTATCTTTAGGATCTTTGCAACTTCTCACAGTAAAATGTTTGTTCCTTCTTCTTCAATATAATCTACATTATTCACTCACTCACTCATCATCTATAGTGTTTAATCCTGTATTCAGGGTCGCGGAGGGGCCCTGAATCGCAGGGCACACACACATACTGTGCACGCACGCACGCACGCACGCACTACGAGCGATTTGGGAACGCCAATTAACCTAACCTGCAGGTCTTTGGACTGTGCGAGAAAACCCACCAAGCACGGGAAGAACATGCAAACTCCATGCACACAGAGACAGGAATCGAACCTGGCTGGGAATCGAACCCGGACCCTGGAGGTGCAAGGAGACAGTGCTAACCACTACACCATCATGTCACCACCTACATCATTTAATTTAATTCAATTTAACATGAAGAAATGAGGGGGGGGCTGAAGACTTTTCCACTGTACTTAAACACCCTTATGGTGAAAACATCAGAACAGCTGGACAGCTTTCTGGATGACTGAATAGCATCAAATCTTTCCTGTATAGTACCCTACAGCATTAATGTCTTCCTCACAAGCTGCCGCTAGCAAAATGTATCACTTTTCGCAAGTTACAGTAAATGTATTTGGACAACATGTGAAAAAAGAAATATGAGCTAAACATTAACAAAAAAATAATGCTTTCATGACTTTGGAATCCTAAAATGTGACAGAATATATTAACACACTGTTACACTGTAAGTGTAGAGAACTTTTGAAATACAAGAGCTCACCATGGAGTCAGGTCCGAAACCACAGGTGGTGCCAATCTTGTAGCAGCCTAGGCCAGCGCGTGTGTACCGCTGACACACACTTTCCACATCACTCTCACACACCTCCAACACCAAACCCAACTCTTCTGAGAACAAAGCCTCCATCACTGAGGAAAAAGAGAGACCATGAAGAAACTTTCAGCTTGCAGATTTTGACATTCAGACATCAATCATACTGACCTCCAACTCCATCAAAGGGCAAGTCAACTTCTATGCCACGATTTCCAGCAAAGGCCATCTCCAACAGACAGGAAATGAGTCCTCCATCGCTGACATCATGCCCTGCACTCAGCAGACGATCTTCCATACACACACAAACAATGTTATGACCAAGATATAATAAAAAACTAAAACTAACAAACAAAAAAAAATACGATAACTTTTTTACCTTCGATGAGTGCCTGTGTGGTGTTGAAGCAAGCTGAGAGAAGGTCAGGATTATCCAGGTCTGGACTGCAGTCTCCCAGCTGATCATAACACTGAGCAAGAGCAGAGCCCCCGAGTCTGTATTTGCCCGCACTCACAGGAACATACAGCAATACACCTGACCAAGACAGAGACCAGCTTATTACATTTTCCAACAACATTCCCCTTAACAATTACAAGTCCTAAAAAAAAATGCAGACTGACCTTTGCCCTCTGGGTCATCCAGGTCAGGGGTGACAGTAGCAGTAATATCGGGACACACAGCATACACAGAGATGACCAAAGAACCTAAGAGACAAAAATGAAGACAGGTTCAATTTAGTCATTTGATCAGGTCACACACACAAACTACACACATATACATATATACACATACACAAACACAAACCTGGTGCCTTGACGGTTTCTTCACCGACACGAGCAGCCATGCTGAGGGAGTCCTTTCCGCCATCCACAGCAATGCCCAACTGACCCATGACCTCGCACATAGCCTGACACGCCTCCCACAGACAGGCCCCTTCACCTGGCAACTTCGCAGCCCACATCCAGTTACCGCTGCACTTTACATCCTGAGAGAAGCACACACAAAGTGAGTAAAAAAGCATGATGAAAACACAAAATTACCAGAACTATGTCTTAAATAATAACTTGTAATTACTAATCAGCAAACTTTATTTCTAAAAGCTTTAAATATATTGTTGAACAGTGAGGTGTGGGTTATCAAACCCTGTTTTTGGGACAACTCCCAGTTGTAACATTTTTGTACAAATAACAACCTTTTCAGTGCATTACAGGATTTTTGTCAACACTGTCAGACATTAAAAGAGGTATGTAAATTATATTTATTTTCTTGAAAACATTTTTGAAAATGTTTTGTAAATGTCATAACTATTTCAAAATTCAATGCAGCACCTTTTAATAGCATTTAATTAGGATAAAAACTGTCTTCCTTATTACAAAAAATCATTCATTGTTTTTTTTTTTTACATAAAAACAGTAAAGTAGCAATCCTATTAATAAAATCTTCCTTAATTTGTTAAGAAATGTAATATTTCATTAGAAATACACTACGGTGGGAAAAACTCATAAAACAAAACAAAAAAATACATAAACAAAAACATTCCCACCTGACGGTGTCTGACATTGTTGACATCTACAGTATACACTGTGGTCGAATTGTAAAAAAAACATTCAAGGGGGATGGTGTGGTCAAGTAACCATACAAAACAATTGCAAAATGTGTCAAAATTTTAAGAACAGTTTTATTAACAAAATGGAAGCTTATTTAAATCAACTTGGAGCCATCAAAACTAAAAAATATGCATTTAAACATGCAATTGTCAAAACTTATTTCATTCTCTTTCATGGCTTTTATCTGGGGAGGATTAAGAGAGTAGAACATAAAACTGCCAAACATAAGTGATTAAATAATTAAATTTAATAGTATTGTAGTTTTGTATGACTACGCACCAGTCTCTCTCTCCCTCTCTCACGCACGCACACACACACACACACACACACACACACACACACACACACACACACACACACACAAACACACAAATCATCAAATTACTATTATGGTATTTAAAAATCTATTTTTTGACCCTTTTGCCATAAAGTCTAATGAAAAAATAAAACCCTTCAGGGGAGATGGTTTTTTTTCTCGCATCTCCCCTTAAATCGAGCCCTGGTTATTCACACAAACTTTCCTTTGTTTGGGTAATGGGTAGCGGCCGGTAGGCGGTGGTGTTTGTACAGGTAGTCACATTATCAGCTTTTATGTCACGCTGTGATGTCTCAGGTATACCTCACCCACTGTAACGGTAGGAAGCAATATCAACTTTTACGCTATACTGTCATCATGTCATAATGAGGCATTCCTCACTGAACGTAACGTCAGGCCGAGCTCTGGGCTACTGAATCCCTGGATTAGACTGAGCGACAGGCGCATATGACGGACAGAAGTAGGGGCTGCCGAAACATTGGAGCAGTGTGAGGAGTGGGAGCGAGTTGACCGCACACTCCATCCGCTGGGAGCACACGGGCATCAGGATCTGCGGGTAAACCTCATGTACTTGAGCGGAACCGTGGGTAACACTGCTCTAACTGTTGGTCGCCAGCATGGGTGAAAGTAGGTCTGTACAGTCCGGAGTACTGAGGGCAGTTTGAGAAGCCACATTCCAAACCAGTCACGGAAGCAATTTCAGCAAGAAAACACATCTCATAATGTTCGGTCATCACAAACAACACATAATAAGTGCTTCCGAGCCATTCCAAAATGTTGTTTTAGTTAAGCCTAATGCAAGCCACAACACTAGCCAGCTTCCAAGCTAACTAGTTTCCAATCCCTCTATAACCCTTGATCAAGGGCACTACTTAGTACACTGGCTTTCCATTTAATGCTATATATGACCCAGTACAGTATTTGGGATATAACTTCTAGAACCTGGAAGTTAATTGAGGTGATATTCTTAAGAGCTGATATATTAACAGAAACTTAACATTTACAGGACTGACCACCATCTACAGTACATGGTGTGTTCTCCTTACATTCTGGCTACAGAGTACCAGTAAGAAATTAAAACTACTTTTACCCCTGAAAATTTACCCCTGCTATCTGTCAGTGGCCAGCTCCGCCAGTTGCAGTTAGCTAGTTCTGACAGATATGGGAGGATGTGTGTGGACAGAGCTAAATAACTGTTTAAATAAAGAAACTAAATCACAATTCGTTGATAAATAGTGTTGTGGAATAGTTGTATAAAAGCAATATCACACCTAAGGTTCTGCTGGATATTGGCACGAATCTGATGCCTTCGGTATTCAGGCTGCGCCCTCGTGCCTAAAACCGCATCCCAGCTGTACTGATAACCAGCACAACAGCACTCCCTCTTGGTTGATATTGGTTAATTATATAATAAATTATATACTGTATAAAAGAGAGCATAACTATTCTATCAACACAAAGTCTATAAAAAAAGTCCTGCTACGACAAATTTGGACAGGTTAAGGAACTTAAAGCTTAAGTTCTAAAGGAAGATATTAGATAAACTGTACAAAAATAACCTTTTATGAAAATTGTGACATGCTTAAAGAGCTCAATGAGACAATAAAATACACTGATTACATAATGCACTCATTTCACAATCTTGCCCATAATGTTACCCAACCACAGTGACTGCTTAAAAAATCCTGATAAATTTTACCTTGAGAGCAGTTACACGTGCAAAAACCAGATTGGTAAGGGCCTCGCCAACAGCCATTCGGGCTCCAACTGCTGGGGAAACCAAGCCTTTAATAGGTTGCTCCCCAATCGCTGTAGCAGCACCCTGGAGGCTGAAAGGTGATAGGGCCACCACAGCCACGTCAGCCAGTGGGGTGTGGAGGGGTCCAACACACTGCTGCTGGGCCACCAATCCTGTCACAGAGCGATCCACCTGATAAAGGAAGAACAGGCAAAGGAGTAAATATCGGAAGTCAACATTTATGGCACGCTCTATAAAGAACTAATTTTGTAAAATAAACATTAAATACAATACACTTCCATTTAAACAAAAGAAGAAAATTATTGTTTGTGGTCTAACAAAAACACTACTTCTTATTTTGCACTTCTGGTTAGCTGCTAACTGCAGTTTGTTGGCTTTGTACTTGTACACTGCTCAATGACATCTAATGTAATCTAAGTCAATGAGTCCAATCAAACTTTTTTTTTTTTTTTTAACATATTTGGCCAGAAAAGGGGACAAAACACTTGAAAACTGGAACATAAAAAAATGGATCAGACAGATGGATGGATGGATGAATAAAACTAGCCAAACATGCTTCCAAATTTAAATTAAGACGACAGACCATCTGCATAAACCCAAGAACATAAAGGAGCTTATACGAAGGGCATTCAAGATAAACCAGACTTTGATTAAATTTCTTGTAACTGATGACATGAAACTGATTGCACCATTCAAATATTTTACTGTGGGTAAATCACCCTTCTGTGCTTGAAGTCTTCTGTAAATGTCAAACATTTTAAAGATGGCCCTATGTTCTTCAATGATCTCAAGCAAGATGGATCGGAGCCCACTGCAGTCATTCTCATAAACATTTAGTGAGTGGAACGCCTGAATCCTTGTCGCCAAACTTATGGAAGAGACGGATCTGTGTGTGGGAACTGTGCACACGATCCTTCACCAACACCACTTGCACATTACAGCAACTCGGCTGAGAGTTAACATGTCATCCACCATACAGTACCGACCTCGCTCCAAGCCATTTCCACATGTTTGGGCCATAAAAGGAGTTCCTGGGAGGCCAGGGTTTCAGACATGAAACATCCAGTCATAACATGGCTCCGACGTACTGAGAAAACTTTTTCCACCTTAATGGTACCCAAATACTAGTGAAATGCTGGGATAAGTGCATTAGTTAGCAGGGGAGTATATAGTGAAAAATAAATGTAGTTTTTAACTCATGTTAAACATGTTCTGTTATTCTGTGTTATCAAAAGTCCTGTTTAGACTTTTGAACAGCCCTTGTAATATCCTTTATAGTACAGGATAATGCCACAACTTAATTTCTAATTTTAAATTGTATTTAACCGTGTTACTTTTAAATGTGACAGCATATTTGAATTTGAAATATAATTTAAATGGAATTGTTTATCTATACTAATATTTGGTTGCATTCAAGCAGGGCGCCAATAATCCTGGAGAAAAAGCCTCAGACATCTAGTGGGCTTGTTTTCTCTTGTTTCAAGTTGTGGTTATCTTTTTTCAACTATTTCCAGGAGACTAATTAGTATAACATTTTCCAAATTCAGACATTTTAAGGAAATAGATCTTGACCTTGTTGGTGAGGTAGCGTTTGCTGGCCACAGCAGGCAGTCTAAGAACTCTCTCGAGAGCAGACAAAACAGAAAGACCTGCAGGCAGAGAGAGGGGCTGCAAAGACAAAGGTACACGGTCCAGCCTGAACTCCTGTAAAATGAGAAATTAGTAAAGGTCATTAAATCTGTCAGGAAGACACTTCAAGTGTCTTCAATACAATAAATCAATACAGCTCACATCAGAATAATTTACAGTATATCATGTTCATTTTCCATCAACTACCATCTAACCCCAAACCCAAAGATATTTACCATGCTTCATCTATTTTTTCAAATATAATTATACATAGTTATTCTTATTTTTTTCCCTTATTTCACAGTCCTTTAACAGTCAAGATAAAAGATTTGAAATCTGTCTGAAGCATTAACACCAATGCACCATTAAGGAGGTTTCAACCTGCCAAGTACCTTCTGAGGCATCTTTCCCAATACCCAATCAAGTTCCAAATCCACAGGGTTACGCCCACCAGGCACAGCGCTGCCAGCGTCCGAGAAATCATCCACAAGAACAATCTAAAGGAATAAACAGGCAGAACTTAGTTCCGAATGACCTGCAATGCAATCCTCTCCATTCTGTTTTATAATTATGTCTTCAATAGTCACCTCCAAAAGTATTGGAAAGATAAGGTTGGATATTTTGTTACTGCAAACGTATAGATGCCATACTACTAGACGCAAACTAAACATCAGCAGGGAGAATCAAGAGGCCAGATTGGAATTCTAGACATACAGTACAGAGACGTGCAACAAAATGTCTGAAACCATGAATAACTTCGAGCTAATTAATGTAAAGGTCAAAAATGTAGAGAAAGAGAGAATCTGTTCATAAGCAAAAACAAACTGGTTTCGGCTTGCACGGCCACTTCTGGAACTGACTGATGTTGTTATCACTGGTAGCAGCAGTAGTGCTACTAAGGTTTATGATCATCTGTCCCAATACTTTTGCTCAAGAATCGAAAAGGCCACCGAAGCTGACAGGCTCTGGACTGTTTAACACATCTTGATGTAAAAATTAGAAAATGAAAGCTGAAATTATTTCACATTCATCTTCTGCTCTCAAACCTAAATATTTTTAGCATTTAGCAAAACAGAAGAACTAAAAGAATATTTTCAGAGGAAAATTGCAATTTTAACACTCACCTTTCCATCACCTGTAATGTTGCCGACAAAGTCAACTGGGCATTTCTCCCTCTGACACACCTTCTCCAGAAAACCCCGGTCAGATGGCCGGAGCAGCAGAGCATTACTCTCCTGATACTCCGCTCCCCACAACTCCAGAACACTCAGGGTGGGATCACCTCTCTGTAGGAGAAGGACGTGAATTAGTAGGTTACATATTTGATATAATATTGAAATTGATATTATAACTTGGCTATGATCAGGATCTGTATTAATATTAATAAATTTTGACACAGGGCTCCTGCAAACTGAAGCTCACTTTAAATTTGCTTGTGTAGATGACGGCTCCAGTGGGCTCACTCAGCTCTTTCAAAACATTTCCTAGAGTACAGAACAAATTCAGATGGGGTTTGGGAGTTACACAGCACCACATGAAATGAGTAACCAACAAATAAATGTTTCTATGAATTACAAATGAGATATAATTTTTTTTTAATAATTTGATGACTTGTGATGTGTTGGAATATCCAAAAATACAAGTTGGTTTCCATTTATTCACTTCCTTCAAATGAACATCAATTTCCTTACCAGCCTCTCTTTCTTTTGAAGTTAATACAATAAAAACCTTGATCCTGAAGACTTTCCCCACATTTTTACAAGGCTCTAATACTGGAGACTGTTTATAAATATTATAAACGTCACAGTTCACGTTGAGTATTTGTATAGTCCCTGTTTAAGTTGTCAGGATTCAACAGATAATATACACTACCGTTCAAAAGTTTGGGGTCACTTTCTAACTCCATGATGGTTCCTGATTTTTATTTCTTTCTACAT
>JAOVVA010000035.1:5719329-5770102 GCA_028565275.1 Leiocassis micropogon
TTTAAGTTTCCATTATTTCTTATGGGAAAATTAAATTTGGTTTACGAGTGTTTTGGAATATGAGCCCGCTTCCGGAATGAATTATGCTCGTAATCCAAGGTTTCACTGTATATATATATATATATATATAAAATTGAACTAAATTGAATTGCATATATACTGTAGTACACAAACAGGTGTCTTCAGCTCTTCTGCATTGTTGGGTCTGGTGTCTTAGATCTTCCTTTTCACAGTACCCACAGGTTTAGGTCCGGCAAGTTGGCTGGCCAATCAAGCACAAGGATACCATGGTCCTTAAACCAGCTACAAGTACTTTTGGCAGTGTGGACAGGTGCTAAGTCCTGCTGGAAAATGAAATCACCATCTACATAAAGCTAGTCAGCAGAGGGAAATAAAAAGTGTTCTAAAACTTCCTGGTAGACAACCGTTGACTGTGCAAACTTTACACTGGACCTCAGACAACTTGAGTTCTGTACCCTCTCCTCTCTTCCTCCAGACCTTGATTTCCAAAAAAAAAATACATTATTTTCAACAGAAAAGAGGACTTTGGCCCACTGAGCAACAGTCCAGTCCTATTAGTTCTTAGCCCAGGTAAGCGCCTCTGAGGTTGTCTCTGGTTCAAGAGTGGGTTCAAGGACACAAGGTATGTCGCCCATGTCCTGGATACATCTCCGTGTGGTGGCTCTTGAAGCACTGAATCCAGCTACAGTCCACTCCTTGTGAATCTCCCTCAAATTCTTGAATGGGCTTCAATTCACAATCCTCTCAAGGCTTCCTATTATTGTGCTTGGATACAGCACTCTGTGAACAGCCAGACTAAGAGACTATTTAAAGGCTCAGGAAACCTTTGCAGGTGTTTTACGTAATTAACTAATTAGAATATGAAATAATGAGTCTACAATATTGGATTTTTTTTACAAAATTAAAATTTTCTGAGATTCTGATAATTATGGAATAAATTAGTATAAGTAGTACAGTATAAGTAAAACGGATAAACACCTGAAATATATCAGTCTGTTTATATTGAATCTACAGTATATAATATACGAGTTACACTTTTCAAAATGAATTACTGAAATAAATTTTTTTTGATGATATTCTGATTTACTGACATGCATTCGTATATGCATCACGTGATCACAACTGAGCCAAGGGTTTTTCTCTCTCTCTCGCTGCGGAATTGTGGGTAATCGTCTCCCATGCTCGGTCTCAGTGTGTGTGCGCCACTCGTTTAGTCAACGTCCATTTGCGCATGTACTGTTTACTACAACACTCCGACCACGTGTGTGCACGTAAAGCATATTTTATTTTGTGTTTGTATGCGTGTCAAAGTCATCCTTTCATGCATGCGCGTACTGTTTAATATAACACACATGTGCACACGTGTAAAGCAAAAGCAACTGTGTTAAGGGAGATTAAAGATCCACTTTCTCTCTCTCTCTGTCAGACTGCACTGATTCCGTTAGTGTGCACACATCATTAAACAGTGTTCCTCCTCTCGTTTTCTCACACTCAAATGGAAACACTGGACTGTCGCGATTCTTTTTAAAGGTAAAGTGCAGATTAATTTGTTTTATTTTTACTTTACAGCAGTGATTCCGTTAGTGTGCGCGCGCTCGAGTGTCATTAGAGAGGTCCTTTGTTAAGTTTCCCGATAAACAGTGTTTCTGTTAGTGAGTGTGTGTGTGTGTGTGTGTGTGTGTGTGAGTGTGAAAGTCGTCCCACACAGTAGCCCTCCCCCCTTTCAAATAAGAGAGGAAGGGGGAAGGGAGTCATTTCACTTTAGCTACACTCACACACACACACACACACACACATTCACAGAGCGTGCATCCACAAACACACACACAGCGCGTGCACGCACAAACACACTAACAGAAACACTTATCTGTCTGCATTAATTTTTACTTTTTTCAAAGGTAAAGTTAAGGTTAATTTGTTTTATTTTTACTTTATATTTTGTATTAATTATTTTTATTTTTTTGGGGGGGTTGTGGAACGATGTTTTCATTATTTCTTATAGGGAAATTCACTTTGATATACAAGTGTTTTAATATACACTACAAGCACGCTTCTGGAACAAATTATGCTCGCAATCCAAGGTTCTAAATAATGTATAAATACTGTACACACACACACACACACACACACACACACTGAATGTATGCGCATATATACAGTAGTTTATATATACTTACCTTTGAAAAGAATCGGAAAAGAGGATCGACAAGAAGTGTTGATTTAAATAAAGTTGGAAACTGTTAAAGTGATTTTAAAGACTTTAGATTCGATTCACCAGTCTGCAGTTAGGCAAACGAATAGACACACTTTGAGACTGTGGCTTCGCTACCAAGAAGTGGGCACCCAGTCAAAATGACCCCAAGAGCACAACAAAGACTCATCAACGAGGTAACCATTAATGACTGCCAAAAATTTTAAGGCATTATTAGAACTGGCTAACATCTGTGTTCATGAGTGTACAGTACGTAAAAAACACTGAACAAGAAGGGGTCAACCAGTTATTAATTCCCAGGGTTTATTTATTTTTCCACTACCATTTTGAATGTTAAATGAGAGTGATCAAAAGGACAAGACCAGATTTTTTGTGATATTATTTTAAACACATGATATTTGTTAATACCCTTGACTTAGATTAAGATCAGATCACATAAATGAATGCAGAAACCCTTGAAATGGCAAAAGGTTCACAGATATCAAACTGTAGATTTGTATATACATAGACTCTCTTGAAACAGTAGCAAGAAAAAGTTTGTGAACTTTGTACAATTTCTCACACACACAAACACAAAATATATGGGGATAATATAAAAAAGAAAATGAGAAATGAGACAAAATCTCACACATATACACAGACATTTAAATATTTTGATAACTAGACGTGAAAAATATTTGATGTCAGAAACTGCATGATCCATGAGCCTTCAATTTTTCCTACCTGGCTCTGCCTGCTCCTTCTTTACATGGTTATCCTCGATAGATCCCAGTCCACCGCTGAACATTATCGGCTTAATCCATTCTCGACGCTCACCATTGGCCAAGCGCATTCCAAATGAGCGTGCAAAACCTTAAGTCATCAAGATAAAAGTGATGATGGAAAATGAAAATGGAAAATAAAACATTAATATTAGAAACGAAAACATACTTCTAACCAATTTGTCTCTTTCTTACACATGGCACCAAGTCACACCACAGTATACCTGCAAGCACTGGCTCTCCAAATTTGTTTCCATAGTCCGAAGCTCCATCGCTGGCTTCAATAGCCACCTGCAAAGGAGGGGCAAAGCTGGAAGGGTACTCATAAACAGCCTCCTCCCATGGAAGGCCAAATCCTACAGTGAAAGGTGGCCAAGAGAATAGTGGGACTTTACTTCCATGCCAACACTTTTTCGTAACTTCAGGTACATTTTATATTAACACCAAGCCACAGTAAGAGCCGGGATGATGCATTCTGAAAGCCAAACCCACCTGGGATGTGGAGGTTGCCAAAGCAGTACCCAGCAGTCCCTGCAATCACATGTCCACCTCGGCCGGCGCTCTGTACGTCTCGGATTCGCCCACCGGTACCTGTGGTGGCACCACTGAAAGGAGCGACACCTAGAGTTCGAGTAAAAAAAAAAAAAACAACACCTAGGATTCACTCAGGAGTCTTGTTTTCATCTTTTGCATCAGGAAAAAGGCATACAAGAATGATTGCATTTTATATACTTATTAATTACTTCAATTATATTGCTGGGGAGTATTAAAAATGTTAATGTTTACCTGTCCCACATTAACTTAGGGTTACTGTGGTCACCTGTGGATACGTTGTCTAGCCGAATCAAACAAAACAAAATCCCCGTTTCAGAAGGGTCAAACTATTTACCTGCATCAACATTATAACCAGCATTATTAAAACCTGAAAGGATAGTGCGGAACCCCCAACTTAACTGAATAAAAATGTGGTCAAGAAAACCATCATGAATGAAGATCAGTTAAACATTTGGTGAAGTTGCAACATAAAAAAATGTACAGTAGAAATTAAAGCTGTGTTTAATAGTGAAAGTATGCATGTTTAATGGAGAGGACTGTGGCCATGTACACGCCTCTGGAGGCAGTGTTAAGATATGGGGTTGCTTCAGTTGGTCAGGTCTACAGTAGGCTCAGCAACATTATGTGGCAATAAAAATAACTCAACTGATGACTTGAATGTACCAAATGACCAGGGAATCACATCAATGTGAGTTTTTCTTCTCTAATGGCACAGGCTTATTCTGTTAATATACTGTACATCTAAAAAAAATGTAAATCCTGGTATATTTAATTCCATTATGACCTGCAAGTGATAGGGACCTTCAGAGCCACAGGTTTCACAACTCACTTGGAGCCAGACCATTTTCAGAAGTTACTGGGATTGAAAATGTAAAAATAATAATAATTTATTTTTATTTTTTTTGCATTTATATGTCTATTAATCGTGCACTAGTAATAACCCTAGTAACCAGCCATATGTATTATCCATATTTCTTATCTTTTATTTTATGTATAACAGATTTTTTTTGTAGCCTGTATATCAGTTTTAAATTACATTTGAAATTCTTTGCTGCACAGCAATATCCTAAATAACTATAGTCCTGTAACTTGTGCTCATGCTCTGACCTGTGGGGAAGTTGTGCGTTTCTGCAGTGAAGATGACATGTCTGGTGGTGCGTCTGGTCTTGTAGCAGCTGGCCTGTGCAGGGTTAGTGGGGAACATGCACTCCAGCTCCATACCCTTAATACCACTGTGCACATGCATATTTGTACACACACACACACACACACACACACAGACACACACAGAGACACACTAAAGCTGCTGGCACACTCAGAGATGGTTATCATGCTGGCTGGCTGATTTTCTCACTCTCTCACCTGCTGTTATCAGAGAACTTAATGACATTGTTCTGATTGCTGTGTTGCTGCGTGCCCATGATCAGGCTGAACAGAGTGTCCTTTTGTTCTTTTCCGTCAATCACCATCCGGCCTCGGAAGAACCAGTGCCGACTGTGCTCACTGAAGTGAAGAAAAAAAAAAAAAGAGACAAAATTATTCGTACAAATTTCAGAAATACGTTATCGTTTAATACAAAACAAATTCCCCTATATGGAGAAAAGAAGGAAAAAAGCTTGTGATGGAAAACGTATTGATAATGAAAGCCCAAGGGAAGCGGAGTGTTTCTCAGTTATTCTTCACTTATAAATCCACACACCTGTTGGACTGAGCCAGGTCAAAGCATTCAACACTGGTTGGGTTTCTCTTCACCCTTTGGAATAAAGCTGTGTAGTAGTCCAGGTCCCAGGAGTCAAAGGCTAGTCCTGCTCACACAAGTATACGAAAGTACACTCTCAGTACACAGTGATACGAAACAACCTTCCTCCAAGACCAAGGTGCGACATACATACAACATAAATTAACAGAACAACAAAAACACATATGCAGGTACACACTAAATGAGGTTACATTCACTTTTAAGTATTTTATTATCAAGATGATCCACATTTTCACATTTATCACAAATGTTGATTGTGATATTCTACAATAGCATGCAACACAAACTATTAGATATATATAGACTATATATATATAGAGAGAGAGACAAAAAAGCTTAATTTATGGATACACTTAATGCATGGATACACTAATGAGACACCCACTTTTTTTTCACTCACATTTACTCATCTGTGTGTCTAGATACACACATATACACATACACAGAGACAGACAGACACACACACACAAGTGCCTTGTGACCCAATACACTCCAACTCCACTCATGACACTTCTTCCAATTAAGTTGAACATGATGTGTTTTCATCCTTACCCTTCTAATCCCAACTCAATCTACTACTTCTTTCGAATGCTAGAAGAATATTCTAGTAATGAAGCTCAAATTTAACTTTACTTAGGTTATAAAACATTGCTCACCAAGCTCGTCGTTGGCCCTCTCCAATGCAGCACGGCCTTTTCCTAAAATGTCAACTTCGAACACTTTCTGCGGCTGAACGTCCACAGAGAAAGATGTGATGGGTTTGGTGTAGACACACTCAGTCATGGTGTCGTACAAGAGGCTGATCAACTTCTCCATCTCTTTACTGCTTCTCTGCCCATGCAGCTCATCCTTCAACGTAAGAAATGTGTCTATTATTTACATGCTTACTTAAAACAGTGCAAGATCAAGTTATATTATTTCAACCAACAGTAACAAGGGGATAGTGTTGAAAATGAATGAATGAATACTTTATCATTTAAAAGCATACAATGGTATTGCACATTCAGAATAAAATTACATTAATTCGCTGCTTTGACTGATAAGAATATATTGCACAGTAAATAAGTTGAAAATATATTGATCAATAAATAAATAAATTACAGGCTGATTAATAAATACATTGTACAGCTGATGAGAATATGTTGCGGAATGATTAATAAGCAAAATATATTGCACGACTGGTGAAAATATGATAAATATATTGCACAGATTTCCTTTCCGAGGCCGAATGGCTACAAAACCAGATGGAGATACAACTGGCCAGCACACTTTCTATAATGTTACAGTAGAGAGTGGTTATGATAATAACAGTAGATTTCCTGGGCAGACGAAAGGGTCAAAATTACTAGCAGTTGTGGATTTAAAGCAAGTTGTTGATTTCCTTCTCTATCACATGACCTCCATCTCTTACTTCCACTTACACAGGATCCCCAGTTGTGTCATATTCTCTCTATATTGTTTATATTACTATTAACCTGACTTAAAGGAAAAATACAAATGCTTGTATGAAACAGATCTAACATAAATGACCAGTTTTGTTCAATATTATATGTTTAAAACTTAAAGTGAAGATTAAACAACGGAAACAGATATGTCTATAAGATGTGTTTGACCATGTGCAATCATAAAGTTATATAACCATGAAAAATTATTTAATTTTTGTTTAACGTTATGATTTAAAAAAAAAAGAAAAAAAAAAAAAAAAAAGAGCTACACCATGTAAATGTTCATGGCGTACAGTCACAAGCCTGAACTGTAAGTTTGAATGAAGTATACAAATTTCATGAATGAAAGGCCAAGTAAAAGCTTCTTTCCAAAAAGATCATAGCAGGATGGCTTCAGCTCTGTTCAGTCTGGCAGCACAAATCAGATTTTTGACATATTCGGATTGCAATCATTTTAGAATCGGATTGCTTCCATGCAGTCTGACCAGGGGAAAAAAAAAATAACACAATCTGATTTTTGAAAATCTAGTTCACATCCTTTCAGTTTAATATCAGATCCCTAATGATGTGTTTCAGTCTGGATGCTATGTGCTCAAATTGAATTTTAAACCGTTAAACTGATAAATAGAGAACATCAGTCCCTGGACAGAAGATGAAGTGATATCAGTGCAGACAAAGTTAGAGAAAATGTACAGAAACTGTGAAGAATTAAAATATGAAAGATCGCGGTGCATGCAAACCTCCTGCATCGTCACAACAGCCGGTCAACAATGTGTCAGATAATCCACTGCCAGTCTGAACAGACACAAATCCTGTCTGATCACTTTCAAATAAGATTGTGGACAGTCAGTCGTACAGATCAGATTGGTGAAACAAATCAGTTTGATCTGCAGCCTGAACAAGGCCATATGTAGGCAGAACTGCATCTACACAAACCACAAAAGTTCTATAACAGCAGCCTTTGGTGTAATGAGACAAAGATGGAAGGAAATATTTGGTCATCACACACAGCACCATGCCTGGTGAAAACCACAAACACCTCAAACCAACTGTCGAGCATGGTGGTGAAGGGGTGATGATTTTAACTCAAACCTGCAGTAATCAAGACCATGAAGAACTTCACTTTATACTAAAATATTCTTAAGACAAACATAAGATAAGATAAACCTATATTAGTGCCACAAGTGGGAAATTTGTTTTGCCACGGCAGCAAGTGGACAGTACAAAGTTAAAACATGATATCACATCTGTCCAGCAGCTCAATTTGGAAGGAATTGCACATTAATCACACCAGCAAATCAACACATAAATGGCTATAGAAAGAAAAAAAATGAAAAAAAATCAAGGTGTTGGACCAACCAAGCCCAGACCTCAACCCCACTGAAATTCTGAGATATGATCTTAACAGAGCTGTGCATAACCCTCAAACATCAATTAACTAATATGAGAGACTGAAAGGTGGTTCTACAACATTATTGAACAATAGGGTGCACTTATTTTTCCACACTTGGTTTCTGAATATTGCTTTATGTTTTTTTTTTTAAATAAATGTCTACATATTTTTTGTTATTTATTTCATGTTATCTTATTAGTTTCTTAGGACCACACCATTGTTTTTAAAGCTCTGATAAATAAAATCAGGTAACTGAAACTGGAGTGTACTTTCTTTCGCCAATAACTGTATGGACCGGTATGTTTTGTAATAATCACTGATTATTATTAGAAGTACAGTGCCTTGCAAAAGTATTCATACCCCTTAAACTTGGACATTTTGTCACATTACAACCACAAACATAAATGTATTTTATTGGGATTTTGTGGCACATAATTGTAAAGTGGAAAGAAAATGCTAAATATTTTTCATAATTTTTTACAAATAAAAATATAAAAAGTGTGGTGTGCATTTATATTCAGCCCCTTTTGTCGGATACCCATAACTAAAATCCAGTGAGTCAATTGCCTTCAGAAGTCACCTAGTAAAATCTATTTTACTAAAAAATTAGTAAAATAGATTCCACCTGTGTGTCATTTAATCTCAGTATAAATACAGCTGTTCTATGGAGCCCCCAGAGGTTTCTTAGAGAACATTAGTGAACAAACAGCATAATGAAGCCCAAGAACACACCTGACAGGTCAGGGAGAAAATTGGATAAAAAGTTTAAACTGGGTTATAAAAAATATATATTCTAAGCTATGAACATCCCACGTAGTGCTGTTCCATAATCATCCATCATCTGAAAATGGAAAGAGTATGACAACTGCAAACCTACCAAGACATGGCTGTCCACCTAAACTGACAGGCCGGGCAAGGAGATCATTAATCAGAGGAGAAGCCAAGAGACATATGGTAACTCTGGAGGAGCTGCAGAGATCCACAGCTCAGTTGGGAGAATCTGTTCACAGAACAATTATTAATCTGGCCTTGCGTGTGGAAAGAAAACCATTGTTGAAAGAAAGCCATAAGAAATTCTGTTTGCATTTTGCAACAAGCCATGTAGGGGACAGGGCAAAAGTGGAAGAAGGTGATCTGGTCAAATGAGACCAAAACGAACGCTATGCATGGTGGTGGCAGCATCATGTTTGATGAAAACCTGTTATCCTCGCAAAAGACTTGACACTGAGACAAAAGGTTCACCTTCCAGCAGGACAACGACCCTAAGCATACAGTACAGACAGAGCTACAATAGAGCGGGTTAGTTAAAAGCATATTCATCTGTTAGAACGGCCCAGTCAAAGATCAGACCTAAATCCAATTGAGAAACTCTGGTAAGACTTGAAAATTGTTGTTCACAGACACTCTCCATCCAATTTGACATAAGCTATTTTGCAAAGAGGAATGGGCATGTTATGATGTGCAAAGCTGGAAGAGACATACCCCAAAAGATTTGCAGCCGAAATTGCAGAGAAAGGTGGTACAGTGGAACCAGGTAGCGAGTAACTTGGTCTGTGAGCATTTTACAAGGTGAGCAAAAATTTGTAATAATCTTTAATTTGATGATCGAGCAAGGATTGACATATGAGTAGTATACATTTACTTTGTCTGCCAAGCGTCATGTGATCACAACTGAGCCAATGGTTGTACTCTCTCTCGCACTGTGGGTAACTGTCTCCCATGCTCAGTCTCAGTGTGCACCCTAACAAGGTTCCCAGGGCCTTTGGAAGAGAAACAGACTCCCAGCACACAGATCCTCCACCATACTTCACAGTGGGCATGAGGTCCTTTTCTGCATACTCATCTTTTGTTTTACTTCAGACCCAGACAGTGTTTGTTGCCAAAAAGCTCTATCTTAGTCTCGTCTGACCACAGCACATGGTCCCAGTTGAAGTCCCAGCAAACTCCAGATGTTTATGTTTGTGATCGTAGGTGAGAAAAGGCTTTTTCCTTGCATGCCTCCCAAACAGCTTGTTGGCATGTACTGTAGATAGCATCTGCTGGTTGTTATGAAGACTTTGTGACCCTAAGATGCCTCTTTTTGATGCAGGTCTCTAAACTTGGGTCCTCGTCCAGCCTTGTTTGTCACTATTCCAGTTGTTTTAAACTTCTTAATGATGCCTCTGACTGATATGGGCAAGTTTAAGCGAGTGGCCATTCTTGTAGCCATTGTCTGACTTATGAAGGACGACAGACTTCTGCCTTACTTGTCTTTCCCATGTTGAAGAGTGGATAAGAGAAAAAGGCCTCTGTGTTACATTTATACCATTGGCAAACAGTGCAAAAACAAAAGCACTGTGAAGTCATGAATTATTAATTTACCATTTCTAGATACTCTGATCAACTTTATAAACTACAGTAAAAATTACAAAAATGCTTAGGGGTGCCAATAATAGTGACCAGAACTGTATATTCCACTTTGGTTTGTCCATCACATAAGATACCATTAAAATGTATTTACGTTTGTGGTTGTAACATGACAAAATTACATTTATTTTATCGGAATTGTTAGGGGTGCCAATAATTGTGGAACAGGTGATTTTATAAAAAACTATTATTTTTAGTCATGGATTTTCTTTTTTTTTATTATTTACTCTAGCTAAAGGTTAGATTCTTCTACAATTTTCAGTGTGTGATTATGCTTCTACAATGAAAAAAACTAATTTATTAGAAGCCTAAGAACACATCTTAACTAGGGGTGCCAATAATAGTGACCAGAACTGTATATTCCACTTTGGTTTGTCTATCACATAAGATACCATTAAAATGTATTTACGTTTGTGGTTGTAACATGACAAAATGTGGAAAAGTTCAAGGGGTATAAATACCGTTCCAAGGCACTGTATGCAACAATGGTAGAGATAAAGCTTTCAGAGAGTACAGCTGTGATTCAGACCTTAATGAGATGCCTGCGAGACAGCTCCACCCTGGTCACCTGACTCAGGCCTGCACTCTGGCAAATGGATACTGCATTTGTGGACCACGCAGTGGAGAAGTTCAGCCTGTAAGGAGCAGCAAAAAAAAAAAAAAAAGCTGATGAAGCAAAGAAGGTTTTACAAAGAATATAAAATATAAAGAATATAAAGAGGTGTTTATGCTGCTACTGCTCTTACAGTATCATAGACACACTACATCTACACATTTCATTTACTGAAATGGTGTTATATATATATATATATATATATATATATATATATAAACATACACACACACACACACACACACACATACATACATATATATATATACACACACACCTGGGGCCGATCTCCACCAGGCTCTCTTCTGGCATTGTCGCTCTGAGAGTGGGTTCATCAGACAGCCCTGAAGACTGAGGAGGAGAAAATAACCAGCGCAGAATATCCTTTTGCCCCTGACTCAAACATTCAGCACCTGACAAAGATACAGAGAGAGAGAGCGAGAGAGCGAGAGAAACAGAAGAGGGATAAGATAAGTCTCCCTTCTCTTACATTTGCTTAACTTGCTTGAATGAGCTATAGAAATCAGACATAGGTTGGCATTTGTGTCAAATTCCTTAATACTGGGGGCAGTGATTGCTCAAATGATTAGGCTCTGGGTTACTGATCAGAAGGTTGGGAGTTCAAGTCCCAGCACCGCTAAGCAGCCACTGCTTATTCTCATAACTCATTCTCCTTGGTTTAAAATGGAGACTTAGATATTTTATATTCTTAATGAATTTCTAAGATGACAAAGCAAATTAAAACCCAGACAAAGTCCCTAACCCAGTCTAACTGTGCCATGTCTAAGCTATGAGGGCTGGTCAAGTCAAACCAAGACTCGTGATAAAATTTCTCATAAATGAAGGCGTAAAATCAAATAACTTCAGAAGCACAGCACGGTGATGAGACTCTTAGCTGCAGTAAAACATCTACGATGCAAACATTTTTAAAGAAGGCCATAAGTCCATGAATGATCACGTCTGAGGTGACTCAGGGCCTAGTGAAGTTGTTTCCATGCATATTCAACAAGTGGAACACTTCCAGAAAAAAATGGACTGATTTGATTCAGTCTGATGAGATTCAGTCTGATCATGGCTCTGGTGTACTGAGAAAACTTTCTGCCTTGATGGCATACAGGCACTAGTGAAACTCTGGGATAAGTGCATTAGTGTAGCAGGAGATTCTATACATAGACAAAGGCAGTTTTTACTGTGTTATTCTGCACAGTCAAAAGTCCCAGTTTGACTTGAACGCCCGTCGTAGTTTTTTGTAGCTATTTGCAATGACAAAAGAACACAAGGTGTTTCCAGTTTGCATGGCATTGCACATTTTATAAAGATAAAGGTGTAGACATGCTCCTTGAACAATTTTTAGAACTAAACAACAAAAAAAAACAACATTAAAGCATGGCCTTTTAATAGATTAGGGTTAAACATTCAAGGTGCTTCAAGGGTGCAGTGGACCGAGATGTCTACCTTTTACCTGCTTATCCTTTTTGATTTCGTCCACATTTTGCAAACTACAGTACACTACCACCCAAATAGCTACCCTGTCCTGTAATTTGTCTCACCGTTTACTTCCACATTGTAGCAGAGTTCGATGGTTATGGTGACCTGTTGATAGAGCTGTTTAACCCTCCTCAGGCTCCGTCCACCTTCATCATCTGCCCTTCTGTAGAATCTCAAGACTGACATGGTCCTGACAATGACACACAGACACACACAGCAAGTTGAAATCTTTCATAGGCAAAATATATCACAAAGTTTCAACAACAAAAAAAGGATGTTCCACAATACAGACTCCTAACCAAGGCAGTCTGAAGGCCCCATTGGTTACCTAAAAGAAGAAAAAGAACCTAGAAACTACATACTGTACATTCACACATACCATAGATACCTGAGGCTGCTACTGTACGTTCTCCCCAGCATCAGAGGTAAGTTTTAAGAGCTAGTTATGGTGCTTAATGGGTTTTGCCAATGCTCTTGACAATACTGTTCTTGCAAGAACTATTCCAGAAAGGCTGACTTTCATGTCTTCAAACGACACCCGACTGTTGTTACTTAATTACCTAATTCAATCTGGGTTATTTCATAGTTTTAAAATCTCCAGTACTGTTCTAGAATATAGAAAAAGAAATGCAAACTTGTGTTTAAACTTTTGACTTGTACTGTATTCCAAGACAAAACATTCACAAATTAGATGTTTTTCTTCTTATAACTATAAAACCATAAATGCGATGTGGTGTGTGTGTGTGTGTGTGTGTGTGTGTGTACAAAATCCTGTGAATAAATAGCATTCATTGAACTATGGGATCCAAGTTATTGTATGTATAACAACAGGAGGTTTTCCTTCATTTCCTTTCCTTCCAAAATCCTCTTTATGCATTAGATATGGCAATAATCTGACATCCAGGACTAATATCTGAATTCAGAGAAGATTTCCTTCAATCTGGAAATCTTTACACATAAAGAGATGCTTGTATTTTTGTTAGGGGTGGTTTTATCATATTTTTACTTAACATTTTAGTTTACAAATAACTGAACGAAAAGTTTCAGTTGTCTTTTTACGTTGTTTTAAAATGAATAATCTCCCCTCCTTTGATAAGCACTATACGAACTTGCAGAATCCCAGGGGACATTGAGTCTGACTGGTCTTTGGAAGTCTTTCATGGACTGACTGGGTGTAATACTGAGTCTCACCTTGGGGCATTTACCCCATCCAAAAAAGGAGGTATGGATAATAATCAAGATATGGAGAAAATACTCTTATTTTCAAGAAGAGGAATGGCCCTGGTCAGTGTATAAATAAGCCTAGGACTGGGCTTCCATAAACATTTGACCCTGACCAAAATTGATAATTGATTCCTAAGGGGGACTTTTTCCACGTCATTATGAGAATGCAAGGCATGACATATCTGTGGCCTGTGCAGTTTTAAAGCATATTGATTGTATAGAAAAACAATATCAGACAGTATCAACGTCAGATGTTGCTCAAGGTTCATTGGTCAAGATAGTTTCATATCTAGAACATATACATAGTACATAGTTATAGTTAGTATATATACTAATATAGTTTCATATCTAGAACATATACATAGTACATAGTTATAGTTATTATAATATAGTATTATTATAATATAGAATTATTATTATTATATAGTTACTAATATAGTTTCATATCTAGAATATATACAGATGTGCAAAAAGCAGGAAATAAAATGTATGCACCAAATAGGTTGCCACTGTTATGAGTACTATAAGTTTGCCTCTTTTCAAGTTGGAACAGACCCATCTTTAACTTTCTGAGAGTTATTAGCACCTCATAATCAGTGTCAGGCAAAAGAATAATACCCAACAATCATATACAATGTTATTGGGATAAAATGTAATGTCCTCATGTGAGGACATTTGGGTCTTGAGATTGAGCGTGGCTAGAAGTGACAATTCAAAATTTTTTAAACTCAATTGTCTTGACTATGGTTAGTCTTAGAGTTAAAACACCCTCTCTACCATCAATAAAATTAGAGTTGAATTATAGAGTCATGACCCAGGTCTCCTTCATGCTGAAAGAAGATATGTTAAGAAGAACCATATAATTCTAAGCCTAGGTGAGTTGTTGCTCTTAAAGCTGCTAAATAAAAGTATTAATCATTTATCAATAGCTGAACTTTACTTGCTCAAAAATGTTCATTCGTTCATCTTCAGTACCACTTATCCTGTTACAGAGATGTGGTGGGCCTGGAGCCGGTCCCAGGAGAGTTTGGGGACAAGGCGTTGTACACCCTGGACAGAGTGCCAATCCATCGCAGGGCACACACACACACACACACACACACACGGGCGCACACACAATGGGCAATTTGGGAACAGCTATTAGCCTAATCTGTATGTCTTCCCCACCAAGCACGAGGAGACAGAGACCAGAGGAAGGACTCAAACCCTCGACCCTGGAGGTGCAAGGCGACAGTGCTAACAGGATGTAACGGTATTGTAAATACCGTCATACCGCAATAACAAATTTTTTCGATACTACCGTGGTCGCATGACTCGATAAAACGATAGGTCTTCTGAGAAAAGTTCGCTCAGGCGAATGGAGCGAACGGGAGGTAGCGGGAACTACAATTCCCATCAGCCCAGGCGTGGCCATCGTGCGGTCTGTTGTCGCTACAGATCCAGTAATGCGCACATCCGATTTACTCCGTAATGATTAATTACTCTTTCCATCTCTTTTCCTTCGCCGCTAATAGCAGCACCAGCCATTTCCGCATTACTGGATCTATTTTTTCTGAGTTTTCAAGAATACTAATATGAAACTTATGAAATTTTTTTTTACATGGCTTAATAATTTTTTGTTATTCAAATTGAAAAATTTAAGGTCTTGTTTCAAAGTTTACAGATAAATGGCTAATTTGTACGCCAGTGATATGTTCAGTGTTCATGTATACTGTTTAATAAACACTTCTGGCACTTTTTTTGAGTCTCCTCATTAGTTTTGTTTTTCCTGTAAATGATTCAATAAATACCGTACCGTGGCATTCATACCGAGGTATTACCGTACCGTGAAGTTTTGATACCGTTACATCCCTACTAACCACTAAAGGGATGCATGGAAAAGACAGAAGTTGTAGTTTGGAAACTAAGGAACTCCCACAGTCAGGAACGCTCCTGTCTTTTGCAGCTGTGATGGAGAACCATATGAACTTTTACAATAAACTTCATAGGATTCTGCAGGAAAGAAAATGTGGAGGATGAACTCAGGGTCAAACAGACAAGTGTGTTGTTGCACCACAGCCTGGACTGAACATCGAGCACAAACTAATCAGGAGGGTTTACTTCACTGATAAGCCCCTGCTTAAAGCAAATACCAAAGATGTGGCGTCCTCCACTAACCTAGAGAGATGTAGCCGTGATAACCCGACACGCTGCTTAGATCGTGAATAAAACGCAAAGTAACGAAACAAAGTAACGGTTTGTTACAAACGGACTAACAAACTTTAAAGCAGCTAAACTAATATTTAGTCATCATTAACGGCCATTTGTGTTATGGATCATTTCGTGAAGCAACTCGATTTATACATCAATAAAGAAATTAAACACACACATCTTACCTTCTAGGTGCGCAGCAGGGGTGAGATGAAGCCGACAGCCCAAAGCGGAACACTAGACTACAGGCAGGTTATCACACAGACCTCCTGATCTGACCAGCGCAAGCAGCCCGCACTCAACCCACGTGTCAAGGAGCTTTTCCCCACCCGTATTCTACCAACGTCCAGGATTGGGCGGTTAGCACGGGGAAGCACTGTTCAATTGGATAGCGAGCTATCGCTACATGCTTATAGCCAATCGTAAAGAAGAAGGCGGGACTTATGAAGAAGGAACAGGTAGACATAGGAATCAAATTCAAAAGCAGATTAAAAGAAGGGAAAGTATGGGGCAGAAACAGAAGAGAGGAAATCATCATAGCTCGGCTAAGAATAGGACACACAGGACTAAATCAAAGTCTTAAGATAATAGACAAACACCCAACTGGAGAATGCGAATTCTGTGGACAAATAGAGACAGTAACACATATATTAACAACTCAGAGAAACCATGCAAGAGGATGGAGTAGAAATGACAACATACTAGGGAAGGTGAACTTAAAAATATATATAGAAGTCTTTTTGATTATCTAAACGAAACTGGCCTAGTAAATAGAATCCAAGTAAAGGAACCTTAATTTGTTTTATATTTAATTTAAGAAACTTTTTTTTTTAACGCTCCACACTCCAGTCCAGCAGGTGGCGGTAATGCAACTATAAGTTATAAGGCTGCCAGCCGCTAAAAAAACAAAGAAGAAGAAGGCGGGACTTTTTTCATATCCCGCATAATGAACATAACATACAGCATACATTTCAGGCTAATGGAATAACATACAGCAAAGAACACCAGAAATAGAAGTTTCAACGTCATCACTTTGCCACTAATGAGAGAGGAGTTGTGGGAGGAACGCTGCGTCGATGTCATTAATTTACTTACAACCAATGAGAATCTATTTTCAGATTCAGCCCCGCCCCGATCTGCAGGCTGCAGACCATAGATATATATACTTGTCAGTATACTGTATATATCTATGGCTGCACACAGGGGCTTCTCTATCCCGCTGGTCCGGACGCATCTGCGCATGCGCAGTGTTGCGCGTCGGCGTGTAAATGGTGTGTAACTTGTCATCTAGGCCTGGGTTAGACAAGCCATTTCACTCTTCGACATATTTTTGAGAGCAGAATGAAACTAGAGAACTCAGAGTAAGATCACGTAGACATGGGAAGAATGTGCATCAAATGAGGACAGGATACATATCAGAGATCCAGGAAATGTAAAACAGGTTATATTATTTATTAAAGTATTCAGTGTGTTTGGTAATCTGGCTCAGTTTGAAAAAGCAGAGTTGGATAAAGATTCATTTGAAGAGGCATCACCAGACGATTGCAGCTACATAGATGCTTTGCTTTAACGTTAAACATCATTGTGTAGTTTAATCATTTGTTTGTTTGTTTTTTAGTCATATTATTAAAAAAACAATATTTTTTAAACCCCTGCTGCAGTAGATTATTATCTGTACTTCAACTTTTTAACCGCTAGATGTCACTAGCAGCCCTCACTAGGATGTTTTAGTTAACTATCCCACACCTTTCTCTTTCTGACAGCCAGATGAAGACAAGGTCTGCAATAATATATCAGCACGTCTCCTCAGTGACAAAGCATCTGGAAAATAATTAAATGACCATAAGAGGAGGAAGTCTCCTAGGGGTTGTATTTCTTCAAATACAGATGTTTATGGACCTAAAAGTAAAGTAACTGCTTATTATTTATAGAAAGTTTTGTGTAGTTGTGCAGATGTAAATATAAAGTAATGATTTATATCTGTAGACACCCTCCTGCAAGTTCCAGCTAATGTTAACGGTTCATTATATCAAGCTGCAGGATCTCGATTTTCTTTATTTACTTTCGATGAACTTATCCTCCTGAAAATCTGTTCCCAGTGTAGTGTGAACTTCATTTTTAACTGCTCAGTCTTGCATGTTTTATGCATCTTAAAGCATACATTTTTGTTTCACAGTTTGAGAAGGAAGTGTTTAACGTTTTGAGGTTTGTAGAGGTAAGTCAAACCTCTACCAAGCGCTGCAAACCTCACCACATTAAACACTACTTGAATCACGAAACGAAAATGGATTGTAGAGGTGTGGTGAAATTTGTTACACTTCTTCAAGCCTTTATACAAACCTTAATAGTAGAAAGCTATTAATACAAATCTTTATAAAGCTCAGCAGAAGTGTGGCGGGGCTTACTGTGTTGGAAGAAAAACTCATTTAATTATAATTTAATAATATAATATCATTTGATGATTTACTTGTACTTTAATAAAAGTTGAAGTTCCCCATTGACCTTTCTACATAAGTAAAATGAAGAAAGTACTAGCCTTGTGAAAGTAGTTATGGCCCAGATACAACAGCATGATATTACATTAGGTGTTTCTACTGTATGCATATTGTAATAAATACAAAAGTAATACTTGTTGTGCCATTTTAGTTAAGAATAATGTAGATCATGCAGCCGACACCACTAGCAAACTAACATATCACTTATTTGAAAGATGTCCTCACGGTGCACACTTTGACATTGAATTCTGTAAATCAGACTGAATAAGCACGCCACAGAAGATGTTTACTTTTACATTTTGTACAATCAGAGAAGATACTGGATATTGTGACAAGCCTAATTCTGACCAGATTGTCCAACTGTTCATAACGCAAAGACATTTACTATCATTAATTGCCAGTGTTTGCATTTAAAGAAGAGGTTAACTGGAGTTACATCAGTGTTGGAACACATAAGGTCTATTAGTTGTAGTGGTCATTCAACCAGTACATTTTATTTATTTATTTTTTCTACAAGAGGGAATTTCTTTACAGAATTTCATAAAATTTACATTCCTAGTGCATTAAATCTTCAATCAAACTTTTCAGACTTACCACAGCAGTTCAGCTACTTTACTTGTGACATTGTTCAGTTTGTAAATAATGTTTATAAGGTAGTAAACAATCCAAATTGGCAACATATGGTTAATTTAAAAAACATTGTAATTAAGTAATTTTTTAATGTGGATTTATTTTTATATGCACAATCATAGTTAATATAATGAAATGTATACTTTAAGATCAATATTTATTTATGTGTCAGATGTGAGAAAGATAATATAGTATGTTGTAATGTTGTAAATACATAATAATATAGTGAGAATGATAGAAAAGGTGTACAAGACAGTGGTGAGACCAGTGATGCTCTACGGCTTAGAGACAGTGGCACTGAAGAAAAGACATTAGGCAGAGTTGGAGGTAGCAGAGATGAAGATGTTGAGGTTCTCTTTGGGAGTGACAAGGATCGATAGGATAAAGAATGAGTCCATCAGAGGGACAACCCATGTGAGATGTTTTGGAGACAAATTCAGAGAGGACAGATTGAGGTGGTGTGGACATGTTCAGAGGAGAGATTGTGAGCATATTGGTAGAAGGATGCTGAGGCTGGAAGGTCTAAGGGAAGACCAAAGAGGGGATTTGTGGATGCGGTGAGAGAGGCTATGAAGTTGATTCGTGTGAGAGAAGAGGATGCAGAAGATGGGGTTGGATGGAGAAAATGATTCGCTGTCGCGACACCTGAAAGGGACCAGCCGAAAGACAATGAAGAAGTGATGAGCTGGAATTATGAAGTGAATTGATTTTAGAGTGAGGTAAACAAATGGTTCACATGACTTAAAGATGTCTCAAACAGTAAGCATTGTTACCTAAAATATTGTACATTTTTATTGTATTCTATTTCTAGCACAAAACATTAACATTCATTAGCAATTATAGACCATTAAATTGGTGACCAAATCACGGGCACATAAGACTCATCCATACCTGTGGGGACCAAAGGCTAGCCTGGTCGATCCGACCACAAAGTGCTAAAAAAAAATCAACGACAGAAAGGAACCAGAACACCCAGTGCACCACAGTGCAGAGAGCCCAGCAGGCATGAACAAACAAGCCTGATCCTTGGAGGCACCACCCACAACCCATAGCACTCAAAGGATCCACTGCCAACATTGTGGTGCCAGACAGCACAGCACACCCTAAAAGGTTTTGTAGTGTTACCCTGGGGGGCAGAGCTGCCCAGGTGGCACAAATGGAACCTATACATACTGGGCATAATGTTTTGTGTTGTAATGTTATGGTTGATTTGTGTACCTTTTGCTTCTATTTTAACAACATTAAGCAATTTACTGGTTTCCACTTCCTACTTTCCTCCTCACTGGTTATATGATAATAAGGAGGCATGTACGAATGTCTCAAGATGTTAAATTGGTCAAGGGGTTTGAATGGTATTACTAGTCAAAGCAGACTAAAAACAGTCAAAAGTGTCAGTGTCAAACAAACCGTCTTTGCCCATGGAGGAATATATAACCATGTCATCAGTGGTGTGTGCATTACTGACAAAACTTTTTTTTTTTATTAATTTATTTTTTTTTAGAAATGTTAAAGTGAATAAAAATGTTACAGCAGGCTATGGTTTGACTCTTTATGTGGGGACCTTTTTTACTGAAAAACTTTGTTTAATGAGTTAATAATATTACAGTATGCAGTATATTACATTATTACATCACTAGTTTCAGTAGGATATGGCTCGTACATTTAGAGCTAAAGTGCACAAAAAACACTACTATCCAAGATATTTCTGTAGGGTGGCCTCTTACTGATGTCTTGGCTATAGAAAGCACATGTGTTTTCCATCCCCAAAAACAAAACAACAACAAAAAACATGGGTGCGTTCATGGTCCAACTGCCACCGAACATGGCATATGTGATATTGTGAACAGTAAGCTGTTTAGTCCATGTGACTTATTTAACAAGTGCATATATCTGTATGTTGCTTGATCTACAATAAATACTTTGACAGTCATGTGCTGCATAATGATATCAATTCGGACATCGAATCGCATATACATCTATGACCCCATAATTTTATAATAAAGTTCAGAAATCCGTGATATTGTTAAAACAAATGTAATCAGATGTAGCAACCGCAAGAGCTTAATGCAGACAATGTGTTTACTGTATATATACAAAGTAATTGCATAACCTCATGTCTTACAGAATGCACTGTAAACATTAAGTAGTGGTGATAAATACCAGTATATAAACTATTTAAAGGATAACAATGCATAGATTTTTCTATTTAAAAACTGTACATTATAAATAAATTCAATATAAAATTGTACATAAAAATGTATAATAAGGAATAAGGTGGCACAGTGGCTTAGTGGGTAGCACTGTGGCCCCACACCTCCAGGGTTGGGGCTCGATTTCCGCCTCAGGTCAGTGTGTGTGGAGTGAGCCCAGTGTTTTCTGGGTTTCCTCCAGGTACTCCAGTTTCCTTCAACTCCAAAGAAATGTAGATTAGGATAATTGGCAATCCCAAATTGCCTGTAGTTTGTGTGGGTGTTAGAGTGTGGCATGCGCTGGATTGCCACAGCACCCTGTCCAGGGTGTACCCTACTCGTACCCTGAGTCTCTTGGGATAGGCTCCAGCGACCCTATATGCAGGATAAAGTGGTGTGGACAGTGACTGTGTGTTTTTAGCTTTATCAATAAAGTTTTTGTTTATTCGACATATACAGCTATGTAAACTCTACTTCGAGTTAATAATTCCTTAGATTTGTTATCTAAACTAACTCACTGGAACTAGTGTTACTAGAGCTAAATCCTGAATCTGAAAGAAAGAATGGTGAAGCTTCATAGACCAATGGAAGACGAGAACCTGAAAGTTTAATGCCAGCCAATCAGGTGCGGTTTGAAAAGCCTTACAGCTAGATACTTCCGCCTTTGGTGTAAGGCGCACCAATTAGAGACCAGTTGAAGCAGGGCTAAACGCTACGCCTACTGACAGCAGTCTTGTCCAATCAGAAGGCAGGAGGGATTCAGCCGTTACGTCGCGCTGCTCCAATCAGACGGAGGTGGAGGCGGGACTGTTCGCCATCCGTCGAGTTTTTTTTCTTTAGATGTTTAAAAACGACAAAAAATATTACAATAAGACGAAAGTATAACACGTTTTAATAACACGTAATCATCTGATTGACCCTGTGTTACGTGGACGTGTTCATTGAGCGCTCGGAGAGACAGGAGAAGAAGACAAAGGGATTGTTTTAAAGCTAAGCTAAAAAGCTGTTGGGGAAACGGAGCAGCGCGTGAAGGTAAGAAGCGGCCCTTCATCCATCACACACACACTTCTGCTAAACACTTCACATTCCTAAAAAAAATTAAATGAGTTTATTGTTATAAACTGAACTGGCTTCTCTATTTCTATTTCCATTTACACACACACAGAAGCGCGCGCTGCTGTTTAGCCTCTCAGTGCCAGCTAATCAGCTGATGCCTTTACTTACTGCTTTATTAACACTCAACTAGCCTTGGACTTAACTAGTTAGCTTAAGCAACTAGGGTTGATGTCCTGATCTAGTTAGCTATCTCCCTGGCTTTATCCAGGCTAGTCAGCTAGCGGTCATACTGTTTAAAGAATTGTTTTGTTGTTGTAACAGACAGATGCCTAAGGTTGGGTAGAATGTTATGTATAAAAGTCACTAGGGCACTAAAGCCTGGGAACTACATGGAGAATAGCAGAGCAGAAATAAAAAATAGTTATCAGAGAAGTGCAGCATGGAACACACACACTTTTCCAAGGTTCAATTGAAGATATTAGTATTAATGGTTAGGAAGTACATTAACTGTATTTATAATGATTATTTTGTTTGTGTGTGTGTGTTTGTGTGTGCGCGCAAGAGATTGAGTGTTCACACGTGGATAGTATTTTATTATATTTTAGGGAAATATAATATAAATAATATGTAAATATTATTTTCTCTAAAATACTTTAAATATACAAAATAATCATTTAGGGCATTATTATTAATGTTATTAATTTAACAACTCCAGCGAAGGACTGCCTGGATGGACATGAGTTAAAAAAAAAAAAAAGTGTGTGTACACACCAGTAAACATTTGGACACACCTTCTAACTCTATGGTCCTTCTTGATTTTTTTTTCTTTCTACAATGCTCAAGGCATCCAAAATATCCACATAATTATCCAAAGTAATAATCCTCTTTGAACAGTTATTTTTCAAATGTGTCTCCTACATATGCTTTAATCTGAGCTGCTTTTAAATGGTGATTTCTGAGACTGGTAACTCTAACAGTGTTTTTTTCACATTTGGCACAAATGATTTGCACTGTACCCAGGAAAGATTTTGCCCCCCAGAGATTCTGCAGGGTCCACGAGCTTCAGCGAGGACCGCCAAAGCAGAAAGATAGTTTCAAGCAGAAAGATTTGAAAAATAAGTACTATGCAAAAACTCACAGTGAATCATGATAAACCGTACTTGCAGCCACAGTGCAAAACTGCGCTGACTCCCAGTAGGTGAGATAGCATTGTAAGACTCACTTTGTTGGACTTGCAAATGAATCAGACTTGGTCGTGCTCTCCAGATACAGTGTTTCCTTACACACAGTTTATACTTGTGCGGGCCACCCAGTTATATTGATGTCTGCCCAAGTATATTTGGCGACCTTTTTTTTAAAAAAATCTGTCCGGGAGAACGATGGCACCTGTGATCGATTGTCTAGTAAACAGGTACATGAGCGGTGTAATGAACAGGTAGCACGAGGGTGGTGTAATTTCCGCTACTAGTTAATCGATTATAAAAGGAATAAGAAGACTGTACTGATGGTTGCAAATAATCTACAGAGATGCACAGCTTTACACGGTAAACGCCACTTTTTTATAAAACTCAGGAAGATTAATAAACTCGAGCATTTGTGTGGCAACGCAGCAATGCTCATACGCTTATAAATGCTTGCTCACTCACTCTCATCACCTATACCATTTAATTCTGTATTCAGGGTTGCAGGAGCCCTGGAGCCTATCCCAGGAAACTTAGGGCATGAGGCAGAGTACACCCTGGACACACATTCATTCACACACTATGGGCAATTTTAAGAAACTCAAATTCACCTAATCTGCATGTCTTTGGACAGTGGGAGGAAATGGAGGAAAAACCCACCAAGCACGGGGAGAACATTCTTGTGCTGTTGTAATTGAACCTGGACCCTGTAGGTGTAAGGCGACAGTGCTAACCACTACACCACCGTGTCGCCAGAATATGGGAATGACGTCACACAAATATAGAATTTCGCATTATTATTCTTCTTCTTTGGTCATAGAAACAACCTAAAACAACCATAAAAATGAGTTATCATACAAATATGCTATTTTTTTTTAAAATTTATAAAATTCAGTTCATCGTATTTATATGTAAATTAAAACAAAGTAATGAAAAAAATGGTTAAAATGCTCTGGTTTTTAAGGGCTACATGCTCTGACACAGTGTGCTATCACTTTTTTTTTTTTTTTTTACTTCGTCTTACTTGGCACATACAGTTTGTGTAGATGGAGGATAAGGTTTGTAGGTCGATCTCTGAAATATGAAATTAATATTAATGTAAAATAAATAAAAAAATTTTGTTAGGTCATATGTATTTATTGTTTGTTGTATGTAGTAGACCAGTTTTGTGCTAGCAGGTAGTGTGTTTCAGACCTGTGGGAAACACTGGGATGTTTTTTTTTTTTTTTTTCTTTTAAATAAATAAATACATGTCTTTTCCTGGTGTGATAAATGTAATGGTTAATTATTTATTTTCTCAACAATAATTCTAATTTTATTTATTTAGTTATGTCAGTTGTTTCATGTTACCGGATTCATAGTTCCTATACCAACCACATCCTATATCCTCTTTTATAAAAGTGATGTTTAGAGACATTTCAAAAGGCGTGTTGTATTAATTAATTAAAAAGAATGTCTGTTGATCAGGTCTTCTGTATCTTAACAAGTGTTAAATAATGTCTGCATAAAGGGGTTAAAAACCCTCGCAGTCTTTCATGCTGTAAACATTATGACGCTTTAGTGCTCCGTTCCGTACTGAAGTCATACATTATCCTCACTGTCTGTTAAAATATTATGTATAATCGCATAAAACATTCTGTGTAAACTTCAACCAGCTGAATTATCATACGACCCTGGTCCGGTTTACACTCTGCGTAAGTGTGATTGGCGTTATTCATACACATGCGCCGTGTTTTAAGTCCATCCAGGAGATTTAAACGAGATGTGCCGCATGGCACATCACAGCTGCAACATGCCTGGCCATTTGATTTCTAAATCGAACTGTGAAATGTTTCCAGCATGTTAAACATGGATAATTGCATGCTTTTATTTTCTGCTGCGCTTGAGTATCCTCATGAGTTGCGTCTAAAATCAAAAACTTTCTACTGCTGTGGAAGACTACAGCAGTGCTTACTTTCTGACACTGTCAAATCTGTCAATCTTTCTTTTCGGACTAAATCAACTGCTAGAACTAGTGCTCAAAATTAATTATGTAAAGGATTTGAAATTGTAATATGGACCTGTGCAATTATTTAAATGCATCAGACAGCAATTTCAGTATTCCCCCACGCACTCACTCATTCGGTGAGTGAATGTGAGAAACGGATAGATCTTGACTTCCTTAAATCTGCTTCATTTTATCCTTTGCACTCACACGATCAGATGATCGGATAACTTCATATCTGAGCAGGTGTGTGTTTAAAACAAATCCAATCCAAACAGATCCTGCACTCTGTTTATCACTACTCACTTTTCTAGAGGAAGTGGCTGAGATCAAAATTAGCTGCAGTGACGCGATTGTTAACAAGGCATTTCTGAGCCAGAGCGAGCGAGCTCACACAGCACTTCCTGCCCAGTTCTGATCATATCTCTCGACATGCACTTTATGTGAATTATAATTATTGTTATTATTATTTTTTGTTAATGTCCAGGTGTTCTACAAATTCTCCTGTATGATTGGAATTGTGTCCGCAAATCTGCTTGGCAAAATGGGTTTTCTTGTGCTGTTGCATTTTTCAACCAATAACAGACTCCGTACCTCTGTTAAAACAGGAAAGTGATCTCTGCAAATCTGTTTTAGTAATATAGGAAAAGTTGTAATTGCTCCATTTAGGCAAATCTCATTTCACAGCACGTATGCTCGTAACTGCGGCTTCCACCTGCAGGCGACAGTTCATGAATGAAAGAGAATTTTGCTGCAGCAATGTAATGATCTCATGGGAATGTGTTGCCATTAAGTAAGTGTGTGTGTGTGTGTGTGTGAGAGTGAGAGAGAGAAGGGGTTGAAAAGGGGTGGGTAAAACCTCCAAGCTCTCTCTTATGTAGGCTATTTGCTGCCTAAATTATTCATCTGTTACCCTTTGGTGTTTATTATCCATAGAATAGACACCCACCCACCTTTTTTCTTATGATAATCATCTTATCGTTTGTTTTAAGTGTGTAATTAGTACAGTGCACACGTGTTTGTTGCCCAGCTGTGCATATTTCCCTACACCTGGTGTTTTTCTCCAGCGAGCGTTCGGATTTCATACATCATTTCCACTGGAGGAATAACATCACTCATGTCAGTCTTCCTCTGCGTTTGTTTTCAGGCAGAAATCTGATCTCGTGCACCTGTACAGGCTGTTTCAGTCACATGGTCTCCTAATGAAATACTCACGTTAAAGCTACCTGTCGCCGTAGCATCATTTTTACTTATCAGTTTAGTTTTAAAAAAGTGCTGGTGCTCAATGCCATTCCTAAACAGTCTCCCAATGCCTGGGGGATTTCTAAAGAGGCTATAAGCACTGAGTAAGGAACACCTGAGGCACCGAGATGCTTTCTCGAGGGGAAACTCGATTTAGCTATGAATCGCGATTCTTTAATGTGGCGATTCACATATCGCCACACTGACCTGTAAAATAAAATAAAAAATTCTTTTAAGTTACGTTTATAATAAGATGAACCTGCCGATCAGCCAGTGACTAGGATTTGCTAGTTTATAGTTTGACTGGCCGTGACCGGCAGATCACCCTCAGAATTCTATACCAAGGTCAGAAGCTTCCCAGTGGTGCAACAGAAACACATTTTTATGGTGCTACATAATCAAGAACTGCACACGTTATGCCTTTTTCTCTTCTTACACCAGTCTCAAAATGCAGTGAGTGCAAATAAGTCGAACATCACATGCATTAGATCCTTACAGCCACTTGACCTGCACGTTATCATGATGATATCTTATCAGGAGGTGACTGGTGATTCTAATCCATACTTGCGGTCGTGATGCGGTCATATGCATCTGAATAGGTCTCTATGTATCTCATTAGTGATGGGTGAAATTAACTTAAATCAATATCATAATTAATTGAACATTTTACTTCATTTATGATTATCGAATATTATTTATTTTAATTTAGTTTTAGTTGTTGATGTTTCAATGAATCAGTACGGGAGCAGGATGATAAAAAAATGGCTGTCCTGCAAAGCTGTCCTGATGGAAAATAATCCTAATTTCACAAAATCCTCAAGAAAAGAGTTTTTAGTTTAATACAGCTCTTAGATAAAATGATGACTGTTCAAGTTCGCAGTCACCAGGATTGTCCTCACAATTTAAAGGCGGCAGCTTTGCAAGAGTATAATGTGGAACCAAAACACCAAACCTGTGTGTTTGTATTTTTTTTTCCCTTTACATTATAAATTTGTGTCAGAGGTGTAGAAGTCTGACTTTGTCAGACTTACGAATGAATCCAACTTACGAATGTGCTCCTGGAACAAAACTCGTTCCTAAGTCGGGGACGTGTGTGTGTGTGCGCGCATATATGTATATACTCAGTGGAACCTTGGATTGCGAGTAACTTGGTCTTTTAAAGCTTGTGTTTTGCAAGATGAGCAAAATTTGTAAATTAAATTTTAACTTGATAAGCAAGGTTCTTGATGTATACGAGTTCTCTAGTACGCCTGTGCTTTGTCTGCCGAGCGTCACATGATCACAACTGAGTCAATGGTTCTTCTCTCTTGCGCGCTGCGGGATTGTGGGCAATTGTCTCCCATGCTCAGTCTTAGTGCGCGTGCGTCACTTGTATAGACAACATCAGCACGCATGTGTACTGTTCATTATAACATTGTGACTACATGTGTGTGCGCATAAGCGTAAAGCATTATTTTATTTTATATACCTATGTGTTCAGGTCATATCCAGGACGCATGTGAATACCAGGTGTAAACACAGACAACACGCACGCACAAACCGCATTTGGTCGAAGGCTAGAATCCAGCGTGAACAGAAAAGCAGCACAGAATGTCCTGGCCAGCAACAAAGAAGCGCTTTATTGCCTGCGCCATCGTCATCGTGTGGAAAAATACACACTTATTGTGATGCTGTTTGGAAATGGTGTTGTAGGAGAACAGTAGGGTTCTCCTGTATGAGCTTAATGGATAGTGGTTAATAAAGACATTGCATATGGTCGGGACACCTTGTCTCCTCTGTTGTCTGATCTCTCATACGTAATCCGACCATCTTGAAACATCCTGTTGACCTAACGATAAACTTGTATGCTTGATGCAGCTTTGGAAAATGATTAAAAACATGGCTTAAATTTATTATTATTATTTTTTTTTAACCATGAGTCATGAGTCTCTCCACATGAGTGTATTCTCTCCCCCCCCCCCCCCCTTTTTTTTTGTGTGTACCTACGAACGTTGCTGAATGAAGATGAAAGTTGAGTTGAGGAAGCATTGAGTGTCCGTGAAACATATTTTCTTCCCATAAATCATTTGTGTTCTCGCCAGATATGAGCTTTCTGAAACATTCTTATATAAATAGTTTTATTTCAATTGCTTTAACTAAGATTATGTGTACATTTTTGAAGTGTGCTGTAGACCTTGATAAGGCTCAGGGTAGGCAGGTCTGAACCTGTACAGACACACGAGATGTTCTCTAGAGGTTTCTGCTTCCAGACAAATCCCCGGAAGATTGGCACAATTAAAAACACACTCCTATGGCATATTCGATAAACGAAATCCGATCGCAAGTGCTCACTTAAGTCAGTTTGATCAGATCGCTCAAGCCGTGTGTTTATTCCCGGGTGTGCAAAGGGTCGTGATGTCTGTTTTACTGGATATGCTTGATATGAATGCGTTTCTCTTATGCTTCATGTCAAATCTGCAGGTGACACTGAAGAGCCTGTCATACAAAAGGTTTTTGTTTTGTCGTATCCGATGCTTGGAACGTTCATGCATTGTGGAGTTTTAGTCAATCATGGCGTGAACAAAGACTACTAAATGCATCCTAGGGTTAGTTTGCATGAGCTGGAATTGATATCAGCGCGTAAAGACAACATAATGCTTGACCGATGTAGAATTACCCGCAATTCCTCTCTCTATACTATTTAGGGATTAACTACTAATGGACTGCTGTACAGTACAGTGATGTGTGTGTCTAATCCAGTCAATGCCTGTAATTTGGACACGTTTGCTCAGTCTTCTGTCCTCTCAAGATCTGTCTGCTGTATGAGTGATCACGTACACGTTAATATTCATGTGCAGTAATAACAGAAGTAGGAAGAAGTGCTGCTTTGTTTACCGCTGATGCTGTGAGCAGATTTGTATTATTTTTTATTTGACGTCGCTGAAGTGAGTAGATCATCCGCCCGATCCATGCATCCATCGGTAACTTTACGGACTCATACTTTTACTACCTGTAAATGGATACCACGGGATAATGCCTAATTTATTTAATTATTTTTTTCCCTGAAATTAGACCATGTAGTTAAAAAATCAGGGTTTTTATACAGTGGAGATGGGCAGGTATCTAAGTGTGTGTGTACTAGGACAGGAATTTTAGCATTTTTGGATTACGAGTGTGTTTGATTCCTGCTGTGATCAGCGTCATTGTGTAGTTTTCATGTCTAGTGTCGTAACAGGCTGTAATTAAAGGAGCTCTGGGACGGGAATGGAGTTACGATATGGTGATATAATATCAATACCACGATAAATGATGTCTGAGTATGCATTTCTACCATATCGTGAAGTGCAAACTGACTGGAAGCAGTGGAAATACTTTTAAATATTTTCTGTTTTTCAATGTTAAATATTTTGGTTATTATTTTAGACTGTTGTTTTTATAATTATTAAAATACATTGATTTTAATAATCTATAGCTTCTTTAAATATAGTTTACCTCTTCTACTGGAAGTGTGTGTTCAGTCCAGGCATCGTGATGCCTGTCGTGCATCTTAGGAAATATCACATACAATATTTTGCTCATTAAGTAGCGTCATATCATCTCAGGGATTAAAATTTTTCCAGGTCCAGATTTCAGTTCATTTGTTTCAATTTGATATTCAGCATTTTTGTATTCCCCGTGGTTTTAGTCGAGCTCACTTCAGTTCTCGTTTTATCAAGAAAACAAACGAGTAAAAAAACAAGTACACTTGAGTAGGAAAGTCACAATACATTTAAGCAGATGGAATAAAACTTTCATAATGCCTCGTAATGTAGATGCCTAGTCAGTGTGATGTTAACGCAAACCCTGTTTGTATGTACGTATGTAGCTGTGTATAAGAGAATTTATTTATGTAACAATGCATAACGATGCATAACAAAGTTTAGAGCCAGTGGGTCCCAGTTAATGCTAACTCAGCTGACTGGTTTAGCATTTTCCTAAGAGGTAGATGTGACCAATTTCATATTCACAAACTCCAGGTTGTGTACGTTGTATTTTCCCGAAGCAGCCCGCTCGTTGAGTGGTTAAAAGGGAAACACTTAGATCTGCATCATCGACTCTATTTGAGTCGATGATGCATCACTTAAACCATGATATGATCGTGCAGAGGCAGACAAACTCCACCATTTGACTCTAAGCGAGATTGACCCCAGAAGTGGAACTTTGCGTCACACTTAACAAGTGAATTTGTTTCATTTAACGCATTCCTGCAGCGGATTTTCATTGCACAGGGTGTCCTGCTGCTGTGGCCTACTTCTCTAAAACACTGTTTCCAGTGCTGAGGTCTATATTGAGACATGATGCTATTGATCTTTGCTCTTTTTGCTCCCCTCATGTCTCTGTATTGTTCTCCGCTGCAGACTTTCAGGCTCTACCGCTGCCGTGCTGCGTTTGACTACAGAGACGATCTGCAGCAGGGGAATCTGTATGTAGTTAAGCCTGACTCAGTGACGTGACTGTACGGCATTAGAGACGAGCGCTTTAGCCGTTTTGTTTTTGTACAATGACGCAGTGAGGAGTGTGTTATTGTGCTTATACCATTGTAATGTTTAATTTATTAATTAACAACGTCATTAAATTTTCACAGATGAACAAGTTTTAGACAACTGATGATTGAGCTCTTTCTCTCTATCTCTCGCTGTCTCTCTCTCTCTCTCTCTCACTCGTTTGCTCTCTATAATAACAGTCTTCTTACTGAGAAACCAGAAAGTGTTAACTCCTCTGTCCTGAACTCCTCTGTTCCTGTGCCTGGAAACATTGCAAAGCACTCTGAGTGTTAAAAAGTGCGGACACTCGAGACACCGTCTATAAACTTTAAATGTACATTTCCTAACAAAAAATAAAAACTTCACTTCAACAGCGTTATTGTAGTTTTACTTTGTTAAACAGTTTTTTTCCCCCTCCTATTATTGGCTTATGGTGTTCAGATGCCCTGTGTATGAGCTGTCTAAACCATGCAGAGATTAAAATACACCTCATGACAAGTCTGCTTCAAGAATTCAAGAATTCAGTGTGTGGTATTAGGTTCCAGTGTTGTTTCATGTGCTCATGACGGTGTGATGATATTTTTTTCCCCCCCACAAGTCAAATGCTAAATGCGTTTTGCAGAGAATGCCGTTATATATTTATTTATATTTAATATAAACTATTATATTTATAGGCTATAGGCTATAAAATTGTGTGCGCTATGTCTAAAGAACAAGTGGTGAACTGGTTAGGCTTCAGAAATGATCTGAACCCGGTCAAACACGGCATCCCTTTGCTCCCTCAATGAGCCGGATCATGTGAGGTGGTCAGGAGTGGAGTCGGGTTCTTCTGTGTGATTGGTGTTTGATAGCGGTGTCATGCGTTTATACCAATGATGGATTAAAGGCAGCCAGAAGGGTTTCACTGTGGTGTGGTCTAAGGTCCAGGCAGAGAGGGGCTACTAAATCAAACCTAACCGAATTTCCGAAGAATGGAATAAGGACAAAATAAAGGGAATTGTCCGGTCTCATACCGGGACTAACCACAGTCGCAGTCTTGTGTTTTGCTGTCTGTCGATTCAGTCAGTTCCCTTTCTGGATTAGTTCACAGGACCAGTGAGCAAAATTGGATGTTTGTGCATTATGTGGTCGTATAATCCTGCTCATGGCGTCCGTGCAATCGTGGCTGTTTACAGTATGTCTTATTGAAAAGGTGTGTGAACATGAAGACAAAGTAAGGGTTTATACTTTATAATGGCTACTTTAATCTCTGCATGCTTTCCTTAATTGTTTAATTTTATTTCGTTCTCATTCATTCTTTATTGCGCTTATCCTGTACAGGGTCACAGGGGAACTAGGCAGGGTACCCCTTGAATACACAGGATACACTCTCACATTATGGGCAATTTTGAGATTGCCAGTTAGCCTCATCTGCATGTCTTTGGGATGTTAGTGGAAACCAGAGTAGCCCAAGGTAACCTTTCAAGCTCAGGGAGAAAGTGCTTAACTTTGTGCACATAAACCCGAGGTGGGAATCGAGCCCTTGACCCTGGAGGTATGAGGCCACAGCATTAACCCCTACACCGACATGCCATGCCATTTTCTTTCTCCTACTGAAAATACATCCTCGTTTACTGACCTAGATCAAGCACATGGTTCAGTGCTTTAGCTAAAATGTCAGTTTTTGTTTAATTTGATGAACTGTGGACAGAAATATATTCACATTGTACCACCTGTCAAACAAGACCGCAGCTCACAACCATATATAAAATAATTGCGTCCAAATAGGGCGTTTATTCTTTACAGCTTTAACCAGCAAGTGTACACTGTTATGATCTTGCACTCAGTATTTTGCACGCAGTTACGGAGCTGTGAGTTTACACAGCAGGAGCATTACGTCTGATCTTTGCCCGAGTCCGTTGCTGTTGGTTAAATATCAAACCGAAATCTCAACGGTTTCAATTCTGCAGAGGTGAGGATTAAAGAAGGAAAGCTTTGTAACTTCCTTAAGATTCAATTAGAACTTTTTAACAAATTAATATTAAAGACAATCCATAAAAATAACAATCACATCATGTTTGTATGGCATATGGGCTTCTTATTAAATCATAATTTCATCATTTTATTTGCATCAAATATCATTTTGGCGAAAATCTTACCCCGGAGGAGGTCATAAGCTACACCTACATACAAACACCGGGGTCGCCTGAGAAGCAAATGGGGGTCATGACCTCATGTGACCTTCTTTGTCTGTCCATCTATTCATCCCTTTCTCTCCAGCTAGCCTTAAGTCCTTCCTTCATCCATCCAGTCAACCCTTGCTTACATCCTTTTTATTTTCCTCCATCCATTCACCTATTCCTTGCATCCTTTTATCATTTTTCTCCCATTTCCCTTTGTCCATTTGCCCAACCATCTTTGTTTCTTAACCCTTTTCTTTTTTTCATCACCCATCCATTTCTGAGGCTTAGCTGTTTTTCCTTCCTTCTTGCACCATACTCTATTCCTCTAGCTGTCCATTTTTTCCGTTGTCTTTTTCTCCATCCTTTCTCTGTTCAGATATCCCTGCTCCATTTATTTTACTCACTCGCCCATCCCATTCAATCACGGCTTGAACTATCTTGCTTTGCATGTAATGAGTTTATCTCATATATTAGTTTTACCTTTTAAGTTGTATTACTGAAATAAATGAACTTTTGCACGATATTCGAATTGTTCGAGTTTCCCCTGTATATCAAAGCTCACATACTTAGCAAGTTTGCTTTTCCTTTGTTTCCATCTCTGTCACAGGCCCTTCACAGGGCTCTGGTGTGATCATCGTTCTGTTGGCTTTCCTGTGAACTCATAGGTGTTTGGTTTGGGCACGTGAGCATAAACACACTCCGTTAGCTGACTGTGAGCAGCACCCTGATGTCAGAGCTCTGCAGGAAGCGACAGCAGTAATCACGGCTAATGAGATGTAGAGATACTTTGCTCGTCACGTCTATAAAAAGACCTTGGTGGTGACTGTGGGTTTCGTCTAGGCTGCTGGAGGACTAGGCTGTGTGTCGGGAGAGGGGTGGGGGGGTGTTCATGTTGCTGGCTTTTGGAGGATGGGATGGTCTGTGTGGAAGAAGAGACAGAGGGTGGTTTTTGAAGGAGTACAAACACAGATTTTCATTTCCTCTGCACTGTAATTCATGAATGTTGTACCTATCTAGCGTAAAAAATAGTTACAAAAAAGATCTGAATTTTTCAAGGTCCAAAATGCGGTTTGACAAGGCAGGCTTTATGTTTGCCATTTATTCCAAATTGCACATAAAGGCTGAGTGTATAAAAAGCCTGTGTGTTCGGTGCACTTCATCAGTGTTTCTTACTTCTCTGGTGTCAGGATTAGTGACATCATGCTTGATACAGATCAATCAGAGGCTTTTAAACGTGGGTCACATTTCTGAAGAAAAAAAAAATCACAAAATTGAGGACTATTTTCATTAATTAATTAATGTTACATGCATAATTAATGTTTCCATGCATAAATATAATAATTATGACATTTAAGTCGCTTACAGCAACACTTCAACATTTTTTTATTTTATTATATTTTTTTTGCACCATGGTCTAGTTTTATGTATCAGGACAACTTCCATGGACCGGCCATTGCAGACATACTCGTAACAAAGCATAATAAAGGGCATAATGAACACAACATACCATAACACAGAATCAGTGTGAGCTCTGAGCTTGTTTCCCTGCAAAAAGATGAGAACTAATCACACCCGAAGTGTATTCCTTTATGTCTAGAATGGGTTTGGAGGACATCAATCATCTGTTCCAATGAACCTGAAATTACGTAGGATACTTGGCATTTCATTTTAAATGCAGCTTTCTTGTTGTCGGAAGTCTCAGGGTCACATCTGAGATAAAGAAGCCCTTCAGAGATGTCTGTTTGTTTAAATAATTTTTAGCCAGAGTTAGCTAATTGTGTGTGTGTTTGTGTGTGTGTGTGTAAAGTGCTCAGCATAAATGAGTATACCCCAACAGATTTGTCAGAAAACCTTTCCTTTCCTCTTAGAATCAGAATTTATACTTTACTTCAAAATACTCTCACAACTGCAGGCCATTGATTGCAAACAAGATTAGTTAATTTGCATACATAATTTGCAAGACCATGTTTAGACAACAAAATCCTAATTAACAAGTATTCAACTTGTAAAGTTAAAGGCTACAAGAAGATTTTACTTCAAGTTTTACTCATCAGTCAAGAATACTGAAGCAAAAGTGATACAAAAATGTAACAAAGATGGAAATGCAACCATCTCACAGAGGCGTGTAGGCTGTCCATGCAAGTTAACACCACGACAGGAGCGTCTTCTCATGAGAAGGGTTGAAGAACATCGCCATACAAGTTCATGGCTGTTAGCTAAAGAAGTAGAAAGCCAAACTGGGGTGATTGTTTCCTGTGACACAATACGGTGTACACTGCAGAGGAATGGGATGCATGAGTGTCGTCCATGAAGGAAACCTCTCCTAAAGGCCAGGCACAAAAAAGCCCGACTAGAATTTGCCAGGGCCCAGGCTGAAAAAGAAGACTACTGGGGCGCTGTACCCTGGAGTGATGAGACCAAGATAAATGTTTTTGGACACGATGTCTTCAAGACTGTATGGCATCGCAAGGGTGAGGAGTACAAAGAAAAATGCATTGTGCCTACAGTGAAAGATGGTGGTGGGAGCGACTTTCTGTGGGGCTGCTGGTGTCAGGGAGCTGCATTTCATTGATGGTTTCATAAATTCACAGATGTAGTGCTCTATATTGAAAGAGATGTTACCATCACTTCGTCGTGCACTTTTCCAACATGACAGTGATCCAAAGCGAGCATCTAAGGCCACTGTTGTGTTTCAGGGTGAAAGTAAATCAGTGGCCAAGTATGTCTCCTGATCTAAACCTAATCGAACAATAAGTTGAGCATCGCTCTCCATCCAGGATCCAGGCTCTAAAAGAGAACGTTCTTGAAGAAAAATATGTTTGCAACAAATGTTGCAGTGTGTCACCAACTTGTTCATTCCAAGCCCAAAAAACTTGGTGCAGTCCTTACAAATCATGGAGGTCATACAAAATACTAGATGTAGTAGTTTTTGTTGTGGGGTGTATTCATTTTTGCTTCAGCTAATTTGAGTAAAACTGAAGATTTTGTAATCCAAGTTGTATATAATGTTTAAGGCTCCCTTCCCCTCCCTTACTCCCACTCTCACTGTCATGTTTTTTGCACTACAGTAAATCACAGCTAAATGCAAAATAGCACGACTTCCTCTAGTCACCTAGCACAGTCACCAGGTTTGTGTTCTTTTAAGGTATTTGATTTTCTTTCACAGCACTGTGGCGTAGTGTTTAGCACTGTTGCCTTGCATCTCTAGCGTCCAGGTCTTGGGTCCCTCCTTCCGGTCAATGCACGTGGTGTTTGCATGTTCTCCACGTGTTTGGTGGGTTTCCTCCTGGTCTCTGTTTTTTTTTAACCTACCAAACCGTAGGTTATGGTTTTTTCCCTGCCTTTTAAAGCTAGGGTAATCATTTTATTGAGATCTGGCAACCCGTACACAACCACGCACATTGTGTTTAAGTAGTTCCCCATTCATTAAACACTGTAAACTGCGGTTTGAACGTATCACATAAAACCTGCGTCATTATTACGTTTCGTTTATTTTATGCTTTTAGTGTTGAAGATTTTAATCAGTTGAAATTGGATATCTGTGATACACATCCTGGTAGTAAATGTTTTGTTGCAACATCAAATTTAATTAGTGTTTTGCATATTGTTCCACAGACACACACACAGTGTTTTATCCAGTGTGTACAATCTATGATGTGTAATATGTAGATGTACTAAAATGCTTATTAACAGTCTGAAAAAATGGCCGTCTTGGCACACAGCAGGTTTGCATTGCATAGCGTTGATTAATTTTTGTTGTTTTTGTTTCCTCCAGTTGATCAGATTTTGGACTGCTGGTGTTCTCTTTCTCTCCCCCCCTGACCTGCCGTCTCTGCCGCTGCTCTATGGCTCACAGGTATGTCAGCTTCTTTTGTGTGTGTGTGTGTGTGTGTGTGTGTGTGTGTGTGTGTGTGTGTGTGTGTGGTTGGTTGGTTGGTTTTGATTTAGAAATGACGCCATCAAACCTTAAATACTACTCTTCGCTTTGGAGAAGTGAAAGATTGCGGTTGGAAGGCATTTCAGAATGACCTCACCTTCCTAACTTAGCGACTGTATATGACTTATAAGACTTTCTCAGGGGTGTTTAAGGCGTGAACTATATTTCAAGGCCACCTGAAATACAAATGACTTTGTAACCTAAATGATTAGAATTTTTTTTTCTTTTAATGCCTTGGTCTCTGAATGTAGAAGACAACATGTTCATCGTCTCATATCGACACTTATATGGTTAAAATGATCCTTACAAGAGAATGAAATGTTTCGATTTTAGAACTGATCCAAAACGCCTTAAGGTCAGATGATGATGATGATGATGATGTTGATATCTTGTCCCCTTGGACATCATGTATGTTGTTATTTGATATGTTATTTGTCTGAGTAAAATATTTACTGGTCTAGGTTATGATCAGTGACTGTAAGAGTGTTAGGAGAAATGCTTACATTTTGTACTGTCTGTGTGTGTTAGATGTGATTTCACTTGCCTGCACGTTTAGGGAAATTTCCCTGGAGGTGTGTGTAATAAAAGTTCTGTGTTGTTTTCATGAGATAAAGAATTGGCCCACGTCTTTATCTTGTTCATGTATTTCTGTTAAGTTTTTTCCTCATGTTTGTGTGTGCGTGCGTTTGCGCGTGTGTGCGTGCGTGTGCGTGTTTGCGTGTTTGTTTGTTTGTTTGTTTGTTTGTTTGTTTGTGTGTTTGTGTGCGCGCGTGTTTGTGTGCGCGTGTTTGTGTGCGCGTGTTTGTGTGCGCGTGTTTGTGTGCGCGTGTTTGTGTGTGTGTGTGCGTGCGTGTGTGTTGTGGGAGGAGAGCATACTACTCAGTATTGTTCCCGTTGCTTCCTCCATGACATTCCTGGGCTGATTGAGACTCAGACTGGGACAGGGTTCTTCTACTGGATTCTATTAGTTAAATTAAACACTCATACTGGTGTAAATTTATAACTAACATTTTTTGTTGTATTGCAGCATCATGTGATGACCAACACTGTAGTAAATTTATTTTCCTTCATGCACCACTCAGTTCTTTTATAATATAGATTTTTCTATTCTCTTGATAAACAATTGAATCATCCAGAAAGGATAACCTTAAAGCAAAAAACAAATCAAAAGAGGAAAACAAAACAGTGCAACAGAGTTTCCACCATTCAGGTTAAAGGAGAGTAGAGTAGAGTAGAGTGGGCTGTGGTGTTATCAGCTGTGCAGTTGGGGGGCTTCTGGCCAGCGGAGTCAACTGGCGAACAATTAGCTGGATGATTTAAAAAAAGTAAATTTTCAATAGAAAAAAATTTCAGTTTGGTTGTCTCACATTCACATGGGCTCCGTATTCACTATACGTATGCAGCTCGGCGTGTTTGGAGGCATCCAGGTGCTGACCAGCAAAAAAGCCCCAGAACATCCCTGTGTTAAAGATAACGGCCATCCGATTCTCAGTATTGAGACCAGCATTAGGAAAACATTTCATACACAGTACTGAGCAAAAGACTTGAGCCACTCCTTCATGTGTTGCTTTTAAAGAGTCAGACTTTTCTGTATTTAGTGTAGTCATGAGGAATAGTTCTTCAGGCTTCGTAAAGGACTTTCATTGCTCTCATTTTTAATCCAGTCCTTGTACCTAAGCAGTTTCAAAGGAAGGTGTTTTGTTTGCTAAGCTACACATTGAATCATTCAAGCATAAAAAACAAAACAAAAACATCTAACTTAAGGCATGAACCAGTGAAAAACAGGTGAATGCTGAGTGGTTGGAACAGACGAGAGAGGCAATGAGGTTGCTGCTGATTTTTTTTTTCTTTTTTTTTTTTCAAGGTAAATTTTTTTGTCCAAAGTAGCACATCTCTTCCCGTGGGCTGATTGGGATGAAGCAAAGTCTTTGTTACTTCAAGCTGTGTTCCCCACAATTTTTTATTTTTTTATTTTTAGAAAATATATGCAGTGTACAGATGCATCAATTTTACAGTTTCATTATATGTATAGATGTCAAATAAAGGGTGGGGGGGGGGCTCAAGACTTTTGCACAGTACTGTATATCAGATCCTGTGACTTTTATGACCGATGGTTGATTTTTAAATGTTTTTTGCGCCTCATGAGTTCTAAGTGTTATATGATGAATTACATCATTCATTACAAAGTGTGCTGAATTGATGGGCTTCACCGTGAACATTATGATATGTCAGTCATAGCTTAAAAAGTTAGCTAAGACATGGACTGGACAGTGTTATGTAAATGTATTAACCTGCATATAGTTTTGAACATGAGCACGATGGGTTCAGTGTATTTTATTTATTTATTTATTTTTAAGGGAGGGTCTAGCGCTACACGGTTACTCACATAGAAATGGAAATTGCAGTATGGACCTGTGCAATTATCTATTAATATTCTCATTGTCAGTAATTTATGTAGAGTTTGCCAATAATTTACTTATTTGTTAATTATTATTTATGATCTTTTGTGCCATTATTTGCTCTTAATTAAGATAATCCTAAATAGTAAATTTAACAATTACATATTGAAGTTCAAACTGCAGTTCGCAATGTGATTTGAGCAAATAGTGCAACCCTAGAAACATTTGTATCGCGTTCATGATTCGAGTGGAAACTGTTACCGTCGTCTGAACAATATGGTGCCTTAGTGCTAAACACACTTGAAACGAAGTAGTAGTTGAGGGGTGTATATACTTGTATAAAACCAGATAATCTCCGTATTCCCCGTTTTTCATTTAAATCCTGTTGGTTGCTTTATGTCACGTTAAAATTGGAAAAAGGTGACACAGGATTTATTTCGGTTTCCTTTTTCTAACATAAAAACCTGCACGTTTAACCGGGCTGTGTACACTCCTTTATATCCATCATAAATGTGAGAATGAGAGGAAATACAGCCGCTCTTTCTTCTTAATGGTGTTGTTACTCAGGAGTTTTATCAGCTTCCTCTGTTTGACTTATTTCTTCATTTGTATTCCTTTCCTTTTTTACTGATTACTTCAATTGTGATTGTTTTACCCCTAGTAACATGCGAGATAAAAAGCAACAAGACCTAAACGTAATATACACACTTTTTACACCTACTTTCTTAGCTTTGAGAAAGAAAGAGAATGTCCACTGATTGTGTTTTCTGTCAGGATCAACAACTTGCAGTGTATTATTATAATTCTATATTTTTTAAAGAAATAAACGTCTAAATTTCAGCATGAGGTTGTGTATGAGGTGCTTCCTGCAGCGGCTGCTAGGAGGCAGACTTGTTCAGAGGTCAGTGACCTCCTCTTTCCTTGCTCTCAATATTAGAGATATCAAGTTGCTGCTACTGTGTGTGTGTGTGGTGTATGTGGTGTGTGTTGGACACCGTTTCACACATCAGAGGGCGGAAGTGAAAGCGTTACATCATCAGCCTGACATTTTCACACGTCTCGGAGGGTGTGAGTGTTTCCTGTGTGAGTCTGTTTTCACACGCATACACACACGCATACACATATTCTCGCATTCCCTTTGCGCAGTCCAGTGTTTTTTATGTAGGACACTGAATCAGACTGCTTGCACCACAAACACAACATGAGCCACATAATGATAGAAAGGTGTGTGTGTATTTTCATCCTGTTGTCATTCCACGTTGACCTCTGGGTGGTGCTCTGGACCACAGTACCACCGCTGAACTTTTAGGATCGGTGTCATCTTCAACTTCATCGCATTTTCGACAGATAAATACTTACTTTAAATTAAGATTCGTTTAAAAAGCACATTTTTAGTTTATTTTTTGGCCTCAGTCCAGGTCAGTAAGTTACCGCCTGGTTTTAATCCCAGACTATTCAGCAGAATTTTTGTGTGTGTATGTGGAGAAGGGGCTTTATGTAGTCTGCTTGTGTTGTGTCTGTTTTGAATGACGGGTGGGCAGACGGAGTCGGCGGCATTATAGCGATGCACGTTGTCAGCAAAAGCGGAGCCACATTTCAATGTGTAGCAGTGAGTCAGCACAATGAGTCCTGCCTGTGTATAAAACTCCTCCCTGCATCGACACTATCTTTGATTGCCCCCCCCCCCCCCCCCAACCTTGGCTCAACTAGTATGAAATGCGGTCATTTGTAATAGTCAAGAATTGTCATTGATTTACTTATATATTTTTTGTTCATGACTCGAAGCCTGTTACACGCAGCATAAACTGGAAACAATTCACCGGCACACACCCAAGTCGGTGTGTATCATACAAACAAAACCTGCTGATAATATGATCTAAAGCTCTACTTACTGCACGTGTATCTACTGTGATCATTATCACATTTTACTCTGAATACCAAACCTGTTAGTGAGTTTTAAACATTTCCAAATAAAAAGGTTCATGAGGAATGGAATGAATTGAACAGAGCATTGATTTACATACAGTATACTCTTTTGAAAACACTTGAAAATCTGAGACGTTAAACTTATGAGGCCTTGGTGGAGTGAGAGAGAGGAAATCGTGGTATTGTCTTTAAGCATGATCTGCCAGTCCCCAGCGAGTTATCAGTGTGTATGCAGAAGCACTGAAGATGCCACACCCTCTTGCTTTTGCTTTGCACTCTTTCCCCAAAACAAGGGTGAACGTGTAAGAGTGTGTGTCTTTATCCCCTGAGAAGGCGCATGCCTGGGCGTGGCTGGTAGAGCCTGTGTTTTTTAATTGGGTGTAAGCCCAGGCGCATGTTATCTTCTGTCAAACATGTCCTGACCCCGCCCAGATAGCGCCTGGCACCCAACCTGTGGCACTCCGCCTACCATGATTACCTCATCACCCCAGAGAAAGCTGCGTTCTCGTTTCTTTATTTGTCTTCCCAACCTGTCTATCCTCGGTGGACGTGCAGGTAGCAAGAGGTCCTTCGAAGCCACAAAGAACAGACAGTAGACACAGCTGGACTGTGCGAGACGTAACTGTGAGGTGTTCCAGGGCTGGCCGTACCTGTACCTGTCACCTCCTTCTCCTCCTCCTCCTTCTTCTTCTTCTTCTTCTCCTAATTCTTCACCACTGGTGGATTGTGCTTTCTCTGGATTTGAGAAATGTTCTCCGGTTTTGTGGATGTTTGTGAAGATTAAACACTAATACTACAGGAGCTCCATCTGAGTGGAAAAGTCTAGAAAATGTGACTTTTTTTTTTTTTTTTTTTTTTTTGCTTGGATGTTGTGTTGGACAGTGCGAAGAACGGAAATCGAGGATTACTTGATCCTTGAAAGGATGAAAGGTTGTTTTCTGTGCGTCTGAAGTAAAAGTGTTGGATTACACAAATATGGAGTTCCTCAAGAGCCTCGTGCCCACCGTGATCTCCGGAGACAGTGGAGGAGCGCTGGAGTCTGGGGGGCTGTTGCCACGGGAGACGGGTGCACGGTTGCTGAGAGTGAAACGCCTTAGTTTGCTGTCGATGGGTCCAACCATTGATGAAGACCAAGAAAGGCCAGGTCAAACAAACAGATTGTCTCAACTCATCCGGCATCGTGTCAAAGGTATAGAGCAGGTGTAACGCGCACCATAAGGTTTGGTTGGTGATCATTATTGCTGCTTCTGTATACAGATTAAAGGAAGAACTAAAATTTAGTTCAGCATTGAGACTATAAACCTAAACTAATAGTGTTCATTTCCTTACCTTTTTTTTCCTTTATCTGTTATCATCACATTGAGTTTCATTACATTAAACTTTATGTAATCAGTTAACATGGTTCTTTTGAGCCATTTTCTGAGCTTAATTACAACTGATAAGGAAATATTCCTAAACCAAGTCAAACCAGACTTCTCATTGCGTGGAATAATGCGCTAAACTCAGTAATGACTGTAAAAACACTAACGCACTCATCCCAGCGTTTAAGTCGTGATTGGATACCATCAAGGTAGAAAGTTTTCTCAGTATGCCAGAGCCATGTTCAGGCTGCCTGCTTCACCTATGAAACTCTGGCCTTCCAGGAACTCCTTTAAAGGCCAAACATGTGTAAATGGTTTGGAGCGAGGTCCGGACTGTATGGGGATAATAGCAATAACTCCCAATCGAATTCGTGTAACGTCTAAGTGGTGTTGCTAAACAATTATTTGTACGGTTCACACGCACAGATGCATCTCTTCCTTTCGGAAGTTTTCAAATCTTCTGTAACTTTTTCATCACAAGTCCCGGTTTGACTGGAATCCTCCTCGTATTTTTGGATCCGCAGATTTTTAAGTTTTCTGGACAGGTGTAGATTAAACTCATTTCTTCAGATAAGACAGAAATTCACTTTTTACATTTTGGTCTTGTATTTATTAGATAAGTAACTTTTGTTTGTCATCATGATCGGTTTTGATTAATTTATTACTCCTGTTTTCCTTTAGTCACAAGCCCTATTGTGATTTGGGTTAATTTAACATGGGTTACTGGGGTTATGGGTGATTTGGCCATGTTGTAATTTTATTTATTTATTTATTTTTTCCAAACCCAGATAGTTTTATTCCCCTCCAGATGCATGATTACAGTGTTCCTATGCAGAAGTCACCTTACACTGAGGGGAAAAAGATGTTTAAATGCTAGTTCTTGTTGTATTCGTTTAAAAGTTGCTGACCCTGACATCTTGTTTTGTTTTTAGCATTCACTGTTCTTTTTCCTTTAGATACTTTTGCACGGGATCCAGTCAAATGTAGCACAGGTGCAGGGACATGTCTCAACCTCTGTATGACTTGTGTTTTCAAGCTGTTTCTGTAACTTTGGTCCTTTCCAAACTGAAATAAGAGCAAGAGTCTCTTTACTCCAGCGTCTCTTTGAATGTTGTGTACGGAGCCTGATCATGTGACACAGAAAATACAGACTGCTAGATACTTGCCTCTCCTGTGGTAATTTTTATTGCTGTTTATGTATCAGAGGTTTATAGATTCATCATATGTTAAAAAAGACAATTTTTTTTAAGCAATGCAGAGTTTTTTTGAATGTGTACATTGCTTTCTTTAAACTTTCCTTTTAGATGTTTTTGCAGTTTTCTGATGATTTTGATCCCACTTTGATATAATTATATCCTAACGTATATGCCTTTACAATAACCTGCGGTATCTTTGGATGATAAAAATCTTGTAGATTCTGTGCTTTTAAAGGCTAAAAAGATAATGCCATAGCAGATCGTACAGAGTCAGACAGCAGGTTATAAACATTCATACAGGATATATAATGGATGAAAAAGATACACATTATCAGTGAGTTATAACAGGTTTTTTTTTGTGCTGTTGACATTTAATTTGTGCAAAACTAGTGCGACGCCTGTCAGTGATTCTCAATACTATTGTCAGTCGTCCCGAGGCCTGATGCACGTCGTAAAAAATCTCCTCCACATCTTAAATGGAGCAAAAATTAACAAAACGTTTATCTTTCGCATGTCTTAAGTGTGAGTTGTAGAATTACGTTTAATTCAGTTCAATCCCATTTTATTTGTATAGTCATTGTTGCAAAGCAGCTTTACATAATTAAAAGAAATTTATGGAAGTTTGAATGAAATGTGAAAAATGTGTATGAATCAAAATGATTAGATAGTCCCTGATGAGTCGAGGCCGATAGCGACAGTGGGAAGGAAAAACTCCCTGAGAAGAAACCTCAACGGGGAACCCATCCTCAATTGGGTAAAAACGAATAGAAGGGATTGATCTACACTCATACTGTGTGTTAGGAGGCTGGAAGTTCAATGTAACAGTTGATGTCCTCAAGTTAAAATGGAGTCCAGTTTGTTGCTGGAAGCTCAGGTAGACTGTAGAAAACTCCTGTCCTGAACTATCAAGCGACTGCAGTCACAAGTCCTCAGAGAACAGCTGTCAGCATCAGCCGAGTTACAGTTAGAATTGCAGATTTCACGTATTCAATAAAAATCGTTAATTTAACCAATATGATGATAATATAATATCACGACACCTGTGTCAATTCAGTTTTATAAATATCCAGATTCTATATTATTTATTTGGCAATTATTTACTTGACAACAGAATCCAATTGTAAACAGCTTGGAGCACGCCACCTGTAGGATTATAGTGGTATTAACGCTGACCTCTTCATGTTTATTTTCTTTTTTATTGTTTATTATTATTCTTTAAAAGTAGGTAAAGTCTTTTTTTAATTGCTCAGTGATTTACTCAGTCTCTCTTTCTCTCTCTCTCTGACACACACACACACACACAAACTGATTAGTGAAGCGCTGATGAACACATGACAGTTCGTGCTGTTTTTCAGAACAGCACCAATCAGTTTTGCCACTGAGCTCAAACGTAAAAAATAAAGATGGGGTAAAAGGAACTGCATTGTAATCTGGCCGAGTCAATCCGGAATCGCAGAGATCCGACTCTTATCTTATTGTTAGCAACCATGTAAAGGATCCTGGTTAGGAAGCATGGCTAAGCTAATGTTAGATTACATTGTTGTAACAAACCTTATTGGCTAATACATTTTTAATGGGTTATATTCTTAACGGCAATTTATTAACAATTAATCATTAGCATGTCTACGTCACTTTTGTTGTATAAAAGTGTTATAAGCGTTAAAGACACTTGGAATGCTAATAAATCAAGAAGCGACTGGAAGTCACAAGTTTAGTATGATTTGTGTGCATGGATTTACACACATCCATAACAAGCTTCATAAAGTTGATGAGTCATGGTTGTGCAAACATCTTTGTATGCTAGCTTGCCTGCCATGACATGTACACAGTTATGGCTGTGTGTATATATGTGTGTGTGAGAGTGAGTGCGTGTGCTCATGTCTGTGGCTGATCTCCACCTTGCCTCAGTATGTTATATACAGAAACAGAGTCTGGTCCCTGATCTACAGGTTTGGGAAGCTGTCTGGCAGCTTTAATAACAAGGCCAGTGAAGCCTGCCCCAGTTTAGTCACGTCTCTATAACCGACTGCACACAACATATTTCATAATAAAAAGGGGATGTGTGCATTGTATATGTGTGGGGGGTGTATTGCATTGTTAATGCACTTTAGGCAAAATTACAGAAACAGAAGACTGTATACTGGTGTGCTGTGAAGATGCTATCAGTGGATGACCTTGTAACCTGGCTGTCATAATCCATTTGAATATGGTCCATGCAAAAAAGAGTCAGCAGCGATGCTCGACAGTATTATGTATGCATGTTGGGTATGGCGGTTGGGATCATTGGCATTCCTTTGACATGGAGATTTTAAGATGCCCACGTATGAATTAAAAGGTCATAGCAGCTTTAGATAGATAAATCCAGATTGTTCTTGATTTTGTTCAAGATCTTGCAAACTAGATTTGATGTCATTGCTTTGGGGTTAGATGTAAGTTGTACATCAGGATAATAAAATCACTTGGAAACAAATACTCATGTTTGTGTTTAAAGAAGTTCTGATGCATCATCGTAATTGGCTTACTAACAGTTTCAGTTTTGTATTTATACACACCTGGTAATTAAAAACCTCTATGTTTATTGTGCAACATGTGAATTTTTTTTTTTATTTATTTTTTTTTTTGTTTCAATTGTAGACTTTAGAACAACTTCAGATATAAGATAAGATATCATCACAATCCCTAGGTGTCGATTCGATTAATATTTAGATTTTGTAAGTACCTCGAACCTTTAAAAAGTTGAGTCATAACTTGAATGTTTTATACCTTAGCTTTATTCCATACTGAATTGAATGTGAGTAATTAAATGTTGCCCGTTCCTTTTAACGTTAGTTTTCTAACCTACAAAACAAGCATGGCATTTAAACAATACAAACTGACTTCAAAAACAAGAGTTTAACATTAAGCTTAACATAAAATGAAACACAGTGCTACATTGTTACTGAGCAGCAGGTATCTCTGTTCGGTTATCCACCATAATTATTATTTCTAAACAAACTTAGCAAAACAAAATTCACTCCTACACACAGGAGGCCAGTGTGTGAATAGGTTAGTGTGTAACACCTGTAGGATTATAATGTGACTGCGATGTTTTACCTCCTCAAGTGCACATGTCTCCACGTGTTGGCTTCTAACGTGTGTGTTTCGAAACCAGCGCACATGATGTTTTGAGACTGGTGTAAGCATGTGTAATGGGTGGCTTTTGAGACCAATTTGCTTGCTGTGTGTAGAATAAAAAGACTGATTGGAGGCTTTTTAACGCATGCAACTTTTATGTTGCATGTGTTGAACAGCATAAAGAATATATACGCCATAAAAAAATGCCATAAAATAGTGTAATGCCATAAAATACGCTTCAGTTGCACCACTTGGAAGCTCGACACAGAATCGGCACAGAATCAGTTTTGTCCAAGGCTGCTTGGTCATGGATGATCAAGCTAAAAGCGGCCAATTCACTGGCTGATTGATCCGTGCATCTCTATTTATTATTTATTCTCCATGAATCAGCGCACAAAAGAATCACGATTCACAACTGAATCAAAGTTTAATGGTTCAAAACTTATAAGAACTATAGCTGTGTAGGACAAACTTACAATAAACAGTAATGCTACAGAAAGCACAATTTGCAAGAATTTAGTTGGCTATCCAGTCTGCCAGTAATTCACAGCTCCAATTAGTTCGCCTCTTTTTTTTAAACCACCATCATGTGAAAACAGTCTGCAGAGGTTCAGAGCAATACGACTGTCTGTGAACAGAAATTTTTAAAAAAATAATTTTTTTACTGCCAGAGGAGAACACGCAGAGCCGCACCCTTTTCCAAATAATTCCCTAACACACCCCTATACCTCTTCTGCATCATGTTTTATTTATCTGTCTGATATCCTTTTCTGCTTCCTGTAGATGAACACTGACATGAGGCTCCAGGTAGTAACTTCAGTTAAGGCTTTGATTCATTAAAGTGCAGCAGAGGTTTCTATGTCAGTTTTTTGTAAGTTTTCACATTAGGGCCCGGGACCGTTCGCCTGAGTACCCTTGACCCCAAAGCCTCGGCTCATTTTGACAGTGAGAACACAAGGCTCGGGAACGGCATACCCTGGCAGGGCTCCAATCGGACATGGTAACCGATTGAACGTGACGACGTGAGTGTCCTCTGTCTGCTCCAAAATCTCTGTATATGTAGCAGGCGCCAATCTCATCCTCTGACTAACGAAGCCATAGCTGATATAGTAGGAAGGCACGTGAGAGCATTCCTGTTGACATTTTTTCCCCCATGAAATATCAATAATATTAGGCATAGCACGAAGATTAATTTATTTTATTTGCCTTTCATGGCGACTCGTAAATCAACTAAGTGCATACTGCCACCTGCTGTATCGGAGAGTAGAAATATGCTAGTGTACCAGAGTACATAGACTATTAAGAATGTGAACAGAGGCCATCGGTGGAGTGGGGAGCAATTGTTCCTGGGTACAGGTTGCTTGCTGCACTATAAGGGTGTTTTCACATTAGGAAAGATTGATTTGTAACATTCCCAGGAATTATTGGACAGCCACATTATTTTTGCTCTCCATATTCAGGTACACAAGTGTATTTACACTCTGATACTGCAGGTGGCAGTATGCACCTACTTGGTTTGTGAGCCGCCATTAAACACAAACGAGGAAGAGAGTAAAGAAGTCAATCTTTGTACTATGCCAGCCTACTTCATTAGTTATGGCAGTGTAGGTCAGAGGTTGGGACTGACATGTTTTTAGACCATCGCTGCAATAGGTAAGCTTAGACATGGCACTGATGATGTCATGTCTAAACAGCGATCTACTTCCGTCTTCAGGTTCAGTTAGCCTTAATTTCTGATTTGATCCCGCCCAAGTACACTGTATAATTTTTTGCTACCACCTTTTCCAGCCAATTCCAGACACTGTTCCCAAGCCTGGAATGCTCGTGTCCTCACTGATCAAAATAAACCAGATTCTGGGGTCAAGTTTGCTCGGGGAAACAATCCCAGGTCCCTACTGTGAAACCGCCATAATTTTCAGTGAACTTTTAGATGAGGTTACAATATTTAAATCTTCATCAAAGCTTTCCTGCATCATGTTTGTACGCTTTCACCTGTTTACTAATTCCTCGCCATTGTTTAAGAACCTTTAAACACCACAGACTTCCTACTGTTATTAAACGTCGTGAAGTTCTTGGGCAGTTCTCAGAAACACTGCTGACACAACGTCTTATCTGTGTTCCACAGCCGGCAGGATTGAAGGAGATGAGTCTTTGTGCTCTTTATAATTTTGCTCTGTGACGGTTCAGTTGTCCTAAAGAATTTTGACGTATTCATGTATTTGAGCTAGCCATTTAATATGAACTACTGTACATTACTACAAGTCTTTATAGACACGACTAAACTGAGGGAGCTGTACGATCTGGGATCTGCTCCATCACTGTATTTGGAGCTCGTCACTTCCAAGGACTCCCCTAGAACCTGGCTAAGTATTAAAACTGAGGCATTTTGCAATTTGGTGTTTAAATGTGTGGAAAATAAGAGCCGTGAGAGCAAATGCTGAATGAATTCCAGGAGAAGGTGCTGAAAAGAAAGTAGGGATGGAAATCACCAGGAATCCCTTGATACCATATGATCACGATAATCACCAAGGTACCAATTCAGTCTGTATTGGGATTCTATAAGTATCGCGATTTTAGAAATATCATGGTTTAATATTAATATTCTTTTAGCTTTTATTACAATTCTAAACCAAGTTAAATAGATAAATGTGATTGAATACTACATGGCACATTTAATTTAAATATCGGTTTAAATCGCAATATGCATCTAAATAGTCGCAATGTGATGTTCAGCTCTAATTTAAAGTAAATCCTACCTGTGCACATGTAGAGCACAATTTCAGTTGTACAACACCACTGTAAAACTAGAAATAGTTAGCACATTAGCAGTAATGTGAGATTTGGCCTGACCGCGACAGGTAACTAATGTTGACGTTGCATGGTGGTATCATTTTTAATTTACTTTAAAGAGAAAAATGTTGCTGTTCTAAAAGTGCAAGGGTCATTTTTATAGTTTCCAGTCATTTTAGCATAACGTCTGTGTAAACAGTTATCTGTGTGTGTGTGTATGTGAGAAAGAAGCTAGTTTGTCTATTTGCCCTCTAGATCTGTTCTGAAGAACGGTGTCGGTGCACGACCATGGTGCACACTGACATCACTGGCTCTGGGTGACATCATCAGGGCTGTGGATATTGCATACCTTGCAGGAAATGAACGCACCTGCCAGCACTGTGTTCTCACTCATATATATATACACACACACACACACACACACACACACACACACACACACACACACACACACGCACATACAAAATAGCTTTCTGTGGCCATGTCCACATGTAGCCGGATTTAAAAAAAAAAAAAGATTTTTATACTTTATATAAATATAT
>JAOVVA010000035.1:5781601-5793769 GCA_028565275.1 Leiocassis micropogon
GCAAACTACAATTTGGGCTGCAGGCTGGCGTTAGACAGAGACAAACGAACGCCAGTGTAGAAGTCAATCGAGCGCCAAACACTACATAAACGCCTAGGACGTTCAGAGCACGTTCGTTTATCCAAAAATTTAACGCCCGTGTGAACAAGGCCTTAAGGGTTCGAGTCCCGCCTTGGGTCTGTGTGCATGAAATTTGCTGTGTGCATGAAATTTCTCCCTGTGCTTAGTGGGTTTCCTCCAGGCACTCCGGTTTCCTCGTCACCAAGGCAGCACAATACAGACAGCTTGATTATCATTTTTAAAATGCATTAAACCTGTGGATTGAAATTTTAAAAAAAATTAGTGAAAACATGAGATGTGGGTATGAAGCGTTTAATATCACATTTTCATCCATATAGTTCAAGGTGAAGTCTGTACCTTTTTTTTTAAAATTTTATTTTAATCTGAGATCTTCCTTGGTCTTGTCGGACATGTTTAATGTTTGGTGGACATAGCGGGTGATGCTAACAGTAAACAAAGAAAGTGAATATTTAACTGAGATATGCACTCGTGAAAAAGTACCCATGGCAACTGCTAACGGTTTATATATATATATATATATATATATATATTTCTCCAAATTAAATATCTTAGTAAATGTAGGATGTATTTTAACTTTCATTGCAAAACCAACAGGGTTATAACTTTCTATCAAAAATATTTAGAACGAAACGGATGCTCACACCCTACTGTAAACAAAACTACCCATTTCCACCAATCGCCGTGCGCGATTGACGGATTGGCATACGCTTTGACCAATGATACGAATACGACACAAGCGCTTCCGGGTGGGCGGTATCCAATAGGCGATTGGACTTCTATAGGGCGTGGCTTTCTCCTTTGCACGAGGAAGCCGTCGCGGCTAATTGGTCGAGACAAGACATTTCTCCTATAGCCTTCTTCAATAGGTGGGGCTTTTTTCATGACTTGACTTATCATAGCGGATCTCGGCCGAGTGTCATGTGTTTGGGTGCAGCTGAGATGACTGACACGGTTTTGAACCAATCGTTACCGCGATGTGGGCGTGGTTAGGGAATTGGCTGTCCATTTGAAAGATTCGTGGGTGTGGCTGACACTGGCACGTCCCGCCTCCTGGCCGGTCTGCAGAATTTGCACACAAATACAGTTGAGTGTTTGATAAAAATGCACTCAGATGCGACAAGTAAGTACATTAGTATTTTAATAGTGACGTCTCTCGACACGAGGTCGCTGATGGCAAACTTGTTGCGCCGGGAGAATGCTTTGATTTGTTTTGTTGAGCCGTGTTTTTTTTTGGTGTTTGACGCATTTTGTGATGTTAAAGTAAGCCCTTATTATAAAAAATACACAGATCGGATGAGAGTTCGGACCTATATTGGGTTTTTTGTATATTTTGCATGTGCATTGCTTATAATGTATGACTTTACGTAAAAAAAAAAACCATGTCTTGCATTTGTCATGTTGTTTCTGGGCTATTAGATCATATTCAGACAATGCACTTGTAGTTCAATGATCCTTTCTGCCCCTGACAATCTCAGAATCCGAGAGCTGATCAGTGCACGACATACTCTAACATCTGCATTCATTATAATCAGGGCACTCAGTTTGCACGTAGAAATACAGGGGGTGAAAATTGTGACGCAGTTGGCTAAAATGTTGTAATTCTGTGGGTTCCTTGCCTATGTGTCGTGCATAACTGTGTGTGTAAGTGAAAAAGAAAGAGTATGTCCGCGAGCCAACCAAACATCTAAACGCAATCATTAGGTCTGCTTTGATGACGTTTTGTATATGCATCTGCGTTGCGTTCATCACTTCACCAGAGTGTTAGAATAAAAAAAAAACTCACTAGGAATTCTGGGAATTGGTGTCCTCTTGGCCCAGGAGTCCGATCTGCGTCATGTGATCTACAGGCCCCACACACAAGCCCTGTACTCTCCACATAATTCCTAAACTCTCTCATGTTTGGTGTGTTGATGTGTTTTTACCATATGGGTTGTTTATACCATATGGGTCAAAAACTGATGCCTCTTCATGGTGTACCTAAATGATCTAAATGATCACATAGTGGTTCTTTGTTATTATACATATAAATAAGCAGCCATCATTTTATTAATGCTTCTCTGCCTCATTCTGACATCATAATCTTAAGGACTGCTGGTATCCTGTGTACATGGACGTGCCAGAAGTAAATAGGCACCCATAGGATAGGGACCATCCACATGCCATCCAGTACAACAGCTAAACCTCCAGAGTGGGGAATATCCGTCATTTCTGGGGCAGGTAATTTACGTGGTTGTGTTGCCAGCTCGATGCCTGATTATGTCTGAGCACTTGGCAGTGAAGAACCTTGCTCAAGGGTCCAAGAGGGCCAGTCAGGGTTAGCTGTTACTACATGATTAATACTAAGAGTACTCAGAGCAACAACTTGCATAGGGAGGGTTGTTCTTCAACATTAGCAGATCTCAGAACAGCACGAAGACATCTTTCGGAAGGCGCAATTTGACCGGGTCATCACTTTACTGATGCTTCACTTTCATTCATTCATTTTCTATTCCACTTATCCCAGGAGACTTTGGGCACAAGGTGGGTAGACACTGGATAGGGTGCCGGTCCGTCACAGGAAACATGCATACAAACATGCACCACGAGCAATTTGGAACTAGCAATTAGCCTAATTTGCATGGGAGGAAACAGAAGTACCTCGAGGAAACCCACCAAGCATGGGGAGAACACGTACACAGATCTGAGGTGGGAATTGAACCCTGTGCTGCCTTGATGATGTACCCTTTTTTGTTTGTTTTTTTTAATCAAGCTAGAATTCTGATAGTAGTATAAAGTGGGATTTCAAGAATCCTAGCCGTTTGTCTTTGGGACAGTCCGACTTAAGATTTGAAATGTCTGTGGAAATAGCTTGGTCATAATAACAACATAGATTTTATAAGGAAACTACAGGTGTCTATTTACTACTTGCACATCTCCATTGTAAGCACTTTATAATGAAATTATATTACAATGAAATATTTTGTAAAAAAATTCAGTATTACAAAATTTACTGTAAATTGTATAAAATATGATATTAAAAAGTTGTATAAACAATGCCATTAAATTTTTTTAAAACATGGCTGAGAACTGGTCCTGCTAGGACCGCTTGTCCATGTTTGCATTAGCCTCCTGTCGAGAATTATTTTTTTCTTCAGACACGCCCCAGTGCTTCACTCTACCGTCATTTAACTCCTGTTTTTTCAGGAAAATACGACGATTTTCCCAAGCAGAAATATCAGTACTTCTAAACACCTTGACTAGTAGTATAGTAAAATGAGAATAAACTTTGGTTTTCAAAGATGGAGAATGGGACTTTTTTTTTTTTTTTTTTTTTTTTAGAAAGGTATGCAAATGCAATTAGTGTAGTGTTGAATTGATAATGTCTGGCTTTAAGTAGTACTTAGTACATCATTGTAGAAATGGATGAGATATCATCCATCTTCCAGCGAACATCCATAGTGATGGTCAGCTGAAAGACTCATGGGAGCTCATTACAAAGAAAAACAAGACCGAGATGACACTCCTGACTTGGCTTGCAGCAGATATGAAACTTTAAATAGCAGAAGAGATTATTAGGATGTACAGTAGTTGTGTTCCATTGGGTGGGAATTGCAAGCAGGTTCAGGCAGTTTAAAAAAAATATAAGTTGTTGTACCTAACCGGTTGAGTCCTTAATAATGCACTGTTTGTTACATGGATTACAGTTCACCTAGACACAGCAGGATTGAATAATTTCACGTGATATGCATCTACTGCTCACTCATTGACTCCTAGAACGTCAAGACATGACCCACATCCGAATTAGGAATAAGGCTGAATCTGGTAAACGTGCTGATGTTGTGATGGATGAATCATGTCGGTTGATGTTTGCTTCTTTTACAGATTTTCAGCTGAACTCCCACTTGTCCACACTGGCCAGCATCCACAAGATCTACCACACATTGCACAAGCTGGTAGATATCTTTCTTCCTCATCTCCTATGTGCACACACACCAGAGAGAAAAAAAACGGGCTTCAAATGATGCAGGCTTCAGAACCAGATGTTCTATCTATAATTGCGTTCTTGATCAAAAATTATTTTATCCAGTTCCTTGAAATTGTTCTTGGTCACATAGGAACATGTGCAAGCATGTACTGTATGTATGTGTGACTAACTAGTTACGTGTTTTGGAAGAGTATGGGAAAAAATGATCACCAGCTGTTAGTTATTTATTTTTTATTTTCAGTTTCATATTTTTTGCATATTTATGCTTTTTTTTTTTTGTATTCTGCTGAAGGCATGGTGTACCATGTCAAAAAAATCTAGACTCCGTAATAAAAACATGAATGCTCATATAAAGTAAATGTGTGTGTGTTTATGTACTTATCTTATTTTTGGCATGAATTGAGGCAGTCTCATGGGTTATTATATTTTTTGTTTTCTGAGATTCGAATGGAAGAAAGCAGGCAGCATCTGTGAAGGTTAGAGTCATAAGAAAAATAGAGACTGCCTCCTTATTTCCCGACGCATACTCAAGCGCGCACGCACTTGCCTTGCACAGCAGTATGCTAATGCATTTGACAGGCCCTGCTGCTTTGTATTTTGTGTGTGTGTCAGAGATAGAGGGCTAGGGTATGACGCTGATTTATTTTATTTTTTTCCCCCCTCTTAGAACTTGACTGAGGACGTTGGCCCGGACACTCACTCCACAGGTGACAACCTCATCTGTACTCCATTTATTAAACCCCTTTATAAAGCTCCTGTCCTCGGGAACTACCTCACAGAGCTTGACTCCACTGACTGAGGGTTTTGTATGTGTGTGTGGTGTTCTCAGGCTGCTGCTCCAAAGCCATGCCCCCGAGGAAAAAGAGGAGGCCTGCTGCAGGAGATGACCTGTCTGCAAAGAAGAGTCGTCAGGACAAGTACATCTCACAACTCCATCATTTCCTAATCATCTCATCATCTCCTCATCTGTTTATTCACTGAATCATTAAGCCATATTCAATCCGTCTGTCTGGCATAGCAATCTATTAATCTGCCAATTAAAGTTCACACTGCTGTTGCATAGAGTCATAATACTTTGTCAACTAAATAGTTTGCATGATTCAATATCAAAATAACTCGTACATTAAGTTGAACCCCTTTTACTGCCGTTTGTGCATGTGGTTCAATGCACAGAAATTAGGCATGCATCAGTCTAATCAGATGTTGAAAAAGTATAGAGAAATCATTCTCCATTTAAGTTGTAATTATTTAATAATTTTAAATTTTTAACTTCCGGGAAGTCACCGGAATGAAGTCCAATGACTTCATTCCAATACTTTTGGAGAGGATGATTTAAGTATTCATTTAAATAATAAGTAAGGCCCTTAACCCTCAACTGCTCAGGTGTAGTGATTTAAAAATTTGCTCTGGATAAGGGCGTCTGCCGAATGCCTAAAATGTAATGTAAAAATGTAAAATGTTTTATGAAAGTTAAAACAGTAAGTTGCAGTACCGCCACATGTTTACATTTTTCTCTCTTCTCTTTAGTATTTATAGGAATTTGACCACGCCTTCCGAGAACCTTGATTAGGAAGCACAGATGTCTATTTCATTTAAAATCTATTTCATTTTCTAATACTTTTTTTTAAATCCAATACCATATGCAATATTCTGTAACAGTCAGAGGCTTAGTAATGTGGCTACAGTGTAATACCAAGTAACAACACAAGGTGGCACTTTATTTTTGTTGAGGTAGATCATGGCTGAATGTATGTTCAGAGGAAGATCTTTTTGATTACTTACCATGCCACTACCTCTCTCAGCTTATTCACCACAGTAATGAAAGTTGCAGGATACGATTGCTGTATTTTACAGTTACATGTATACGTAATGAATGTCATTCATTACGTATGGAGAAGTGGCTTGTATATTCCATGTTTAATACTGATGGAATTAAGCTTCAGGGAGGAATTTCCTACTCAGCTGTGTTAGAGCGTTGCTCTATGCTTAATTTTTTATCTTGGAGCTGATCCTAGCTACAGGTGTTGACTCACCACACGAAAGTTGGACTGACGTTCAATATTCACTTTACAGTCAAATCAATTAAGAAAATGATCTGACAATCCTTAGTCACATAGTACAGAAAATCCTTGTACAGAAAAGTACAGAAATCCTTGTCATGTCACCTGCCTGTGCTGCACAAGTATGTGAACTCTTAGAGATTACTATCCGTCGTCTCATGTCGGCGTCATCATACTTTTCCTCTATCCGCAACTCCTCCTATTCATGGAAATGTGAGCGAAAACCTTCACAGAAGCTTTATTAGGAATCATAGATGTGCATTAGTCTAGTTTTCTTCTTAGAAGTAGCATGTTTGGTGCGCCGGTAGACAAGTCTTCCTTGGAAGACTCAAAAATGTTAGTGTTAATATCAAAATTACCCAGTTGTTAGGTTTGGATGGGTTCTCCTTTTAGTCTTCTCTTCAGGAGGTCAGGTGCTGCTTAATTGGGTTAAGGTCTGGTGATTGACTTGGCCAGTCTAAAACAATCCTCCTGATGAAGTCCTTTGTTGTGTTGGCAGTGAGTTTTGTCTCGATGCTCGATGATCCTCCAAATTGTATTAGAATGCAGTTCTCTATAAATCGACAAGCAGAATGTTCCTGTAGACTTACGAGTTCATCCTGATGCTCCATCATATGGGTTCAGAACCCTTCAAAACATTATCAAACCTGGAAGGATAGTACTGAAACGTCAACTTTGTGAAAGAAATGTGGTTGGGAGAAAAACATAAACAAGCTCACAAAATAATAAGTAATGGAAGTTACTTACTTATGGAGTAATGGAAAAAGGTCATGTGGCCTGATGATGAGTGGGTGTTAGGGTAAGAAGGAAAACGCATGAAGTGATTAACCCATCATGTATAGTGTCCACTGTACAAGCCTCTGGAGGTAATGTTATGATCTGGGGTTGCTTCAGTTGGTCCAGTGTAAGCTCCGCAACGTTATGTGCAATAAAATAAAGTCAGCTGACGATATGAACGTACTGAATGACCAGGTTACCACAGCTATGGAGTTTTCTTCCCTGACGGCACAGACATATTCCAGGACTCACAATACAATACTTGTGAAAGACTTTGTTCTGGGAGCACAAGGAATCACTTTCACACATGGACTGGCCAACACACTGTGTGCAGTGTATGTATAAACAGTTATGTAGTGTGTACCCTTCCACTGTCTTCAACACAAACTGGTGCATGTTTCATGTTTGGAGACCATAGGTAAAAGCCAAAACGGTAAAAATAACCACTAATGCGTAGAATAGATCTCTGTATTTTAACTCCATGTTCTTTACTACTACTACTGCATGTTGAAATATTTTCCTAAAGTAGGATAAAAGTTGTTCTTCTTTCAGGTCAACATTGCAGTCTGGTGGCTTATCCATCTTTAAATCTGTTGCTTCAAGGACTTTGTGTAGCCTGATAAAGTTACTGCAGATGATTAAATTGGCATGATTGTTGATTGGATGTTAAGATGAAAAATAATTAAAATTTATAAGAGCCCAATCTATAAGCACATTATCTATAAGCACATATTATTGATATACATTTATTGTTTTGGCAGTTCTCAAATGATGCAAATGATCAGCACAGTTTTTGTCACTCTAATTCAAATTAAGTTATTATATATTTTAGTTTGTAAATTGTTAATTCAATTATGTTTACTTTACAGTGATAAAGCATAGTCTACAAAATAAAATCAATGCAATACAGTCAATGGTCTACTCTGTATTGTTTTTTCAGTGTCTATAGAAGACAGGAGTCGTCTCACATCCAGGAAGCTGAAACTTTCTCCAGTAAGAGATGTCTGGAGTGGTTTTATGAGTACGCAGGTAAATCTTTCACGCAATATTATGTCTTTCTTTTTCTGTGTCACTAATGTTATGATTGAAACATGTTCAAGATTTGAAGCTAGAAAGGCAAAATAAATGGTTCTAAATATGTCTAGATTTAAAGGTGCAAGAAAGCCAAGTTGAATATGATCATCAGTTTTAATGTTTTTGCATATTTGTCATACTTGAATGAATCAGATCATCAAATGAATATAAAATGTTTAATATTAAACATGAATAATCACATGAATACTCATGGATCACAGTTCATTTATGATTCTTTTTTGTTCCCTACAGGCAGGTTTGGACAGATTTGTTTCTTCTTAGTACCTGAAATCATGATTTAAAAACTGCATTTTTGTATTCATTCAGGTTACAAAAAGATAACTCAAGTAAATACAAAATGCAGTTTTTAAGTCATGATACATTTTTTGGAAATCTGATTTTAATTTCACTTGCCACTCACAGGCCTGATTACTGTAAGACCTGTTGAATCAAGAAACCGCTTGAAAAATATGTAAAAATCTATGAAAGATCTAAAAAAGCAACATTTATCTAAATAAATTCAAAAACAGATGAGAAACAAAGTAATTGACGTATATCAGTCTCGAAAGGGTTACCATTTCTAGAACCACGGTGGCAACCAGAATCCACTAATGAAGAAAATTTAGAACAGTGGTGAACCTTCCCTGGATTGGCTGGCGTAACAAAATTACTCAGAGTTCAAAGACCACTCATCCAGGAGCTCATAAAAGAACCCAGAACAATAGAGAAAGAACTGCAGGCCTTCAACAATAAGCAAAAATGGCATCAATCGTAGATTTCCAAGGCCGAAGTCAAAAGAACACAATGGCTTGTTTCACATTTTCCAAAAAACATCTAGGTTATCCAAGACTTCTGGGCAAATTTTCTGTGAACTGATGAGACAAAAGTTTAACTTTTTGAAAGGTGTGCATCCTGTTACATCTGGCGTAAGACTAACAACATTTCATAAAAAGAACATCATACCAGCAGTCAATCATGTTGGTTATAATGTGATGGTCTTTGCAGCTTCAGGACCTGGACAACTTAACATAATTGGTGGACCTTTGAATTCTGCGCTCTACCTGAAAATCCTGAAGAGAAATGTCTGTCCATTAGTTTGTAACCTCAAGCTCAATTTGCTTATGCAGCAGGACAATAATCTGAAACACCAGCAAGGCCACCTCTGAATGGCTCAAAAAAAAAAAAAAAAACATAATTAAGGTTTTGGAGTTGCCAAGAGGTGGCACGGTGAGGTAGTGGTTAGCACTGTCGCCTTGCACCTCCAGGGTCCGGGTTCGATTCCAGGCCAGACTCGATTCCCGTCTCTGTGAGCATGGAGTTTGCATGGTCTCCCCGTGCTTGGTAGGTTTCCTCCGGGTACTCCGGTTTCCTCCCATAGTCCAAAGACATGTAGGTTAGGCTAATTGGCGTTCCCAAATTGCCCGTAGTGTATGAAAGAGCATGTGAGTGTGTGTATGTATGTGTGTGTGCCTTGCGATGGATTGGCACCCTGTCCAAGGTGTACCCCGCCTTGTGCCCTAAGCCTCCTGCGATAGCTCCAGGTCCCCGCGACCCTGAATACAGGATAAAGCGGTATAGACGATGAGTGAGTGAGAGTGAGAGTTGCCTAGTCAAAGTCCGGACTTAAATCTAATTGAGATCTTTAAACAGGCCATTCATGCTTGAAAACCCTCCACAGCAATGTGAAAGACTAATTGTCAGTTATCACAAACACTTGACTGCAAGTTGTTGTGCCACCCTTAGCAGCAACAAGTTTTTAGGTTTAGGGGCAATTAGTTTTTTAGAAGTCATCTAGAAGAAATAAAAGAACTCAATTTTAAAACTGCGTTTTTGTATTTACTCAGGTTATCTTTGTGTAATATTAACATTTGTTTGATTATCTGAATCATTTAAATGTGACAAATGTGCAAAAAAAAAACAGAAGGGGCAAATACTTTTTCACCGCACTGTAACTGTAAAATGTAAAACTGTTACTCTATATATCTGTTTTCCTGTATGCATGTTTTGTCAGGTTGTGATGATGTGGTTGGACCAGAAGGAATGGAGAAGTTCTGTGAAGATATTGGAGTGGAACCCGAGAATGTAAAGCACTGCAAATTCTAATAAATCATTTGTGTGCAGAATGCAGGCACTACTTCAGCTTTTTATAGTTGTGTATTTATGCATTTCCTATGGTAATTTCAGTATTCATTTATATATTTAGAGCAGTGTTAGTTATATGGGTACATCATTAAATTTTGTAAATGTGTTTTATTTATGATGGGAAAGGCTGTCATTAGGCTTCATTTACTAGTAGGCATGCTCATACTCTCACGTCAATCCTAGTGAAGCCTCTGAGCTCATACAAGGGATATATAGTGCTTTCCTCAGTGCGTTACATCGCTCCCCAACGCTGTGTGAGCAGCAGTTTAAAAAAACGTGTTAGACTGGATTCATGTGACTCACATGATGGTCTTCAATCTGCCTGGTTGGTAGTTGTCAACTTGATGAGAGAGTGCCCTAACAGCGAGATGAGTGGGAATTGTCCATGACACCTTTATTTATATATATATATATATAAATTATATACACACACACACAGGTGAAACTCAAAAAATAATATCATGCAAAAGTTCATTTATTTCAGTAATGTAACTTAAAAGGTGAAACTAATATATGAGATAGACTCATTACATGCAAAGCAAGATAGTTCAAGCCATGATTTGTCATAATTGAGATGATTATGGCATACAGCTCATGAAACCCCCAAATCCACAATCTCAGAAAATTAGAATATTACATGCAATAAATAAAACAGGGAACATCGAACATAATGAACATATCGGACCTCTGAAAATTATGCATATGTACTCAGTACTTGGTTTGGGCTGTTTTGCAGCAATTACTGCCTTAATGCGGCGTTGCATGGAAGCTATCAGCCTGTGGCACTGCTGAGGTGTTATGGAAGACCCGGATGCTTCAATTGCGGCCTTCAGCTCTTCTGCATCGTTCGGTCTCATGTCTCTCATCTTTCTCTTGGCTATTATCTATGGGGTTCAGGTCAGGCAAGTTTGCTGGCCAATCAAGCACAGTAATCCCATAATCATTGAACCAGGTTTTGGTGCTTTTGGCAGGTGCCAAGTACTGCTGGAAAATGGAGTCAGCATCCCCATAAAGCTAAAACTTTGTTTGTCTGGAGTGATTTTATGAGTACGCAGGTAAATCTTTCACGCAATATAATATCTTTCTTTTTCTTTGTCACCAATGTTATGATTGAAACATGTTCAAGATTTGAAGCTAGAAAGGCAAAATAAATGGTTCTAAATATGTCTAGATTTAAAGGTGCAAGAAAGCCAAGTTGAATATGATCATCAGTTTTTTTTTTGCGTATTTGTCACACTTAAATGAATCAGATCATCAAACGAATACAAAATGTTTAATATTAAACATGAATAATCACATTATACATAAATACTCATGAATCACTGTTCATTTATGATTCTTTTTTTGTTCCCTACAGGCAGGTTTGGACAGATTTGTTTCCTTTAATAAATGAAATGAAATCTGAGTTTAATTTCACTTGCCACACCCAGGCCTGATTACTATAAGAATCAAGAAATCAATTGAAAAAAATATTTGAAAGATCTAAAAAAGCAACATGATCTAAATAAATTCAAAAACTGATGCGAAACAAAGTAAAAGTCTCAGAAGGGTTACCATTTCTAAGGCTTTGGGACTCCAGCGAACCACGGTGGCAACCAGAATCCACTAATGAAGAAAATTTAGAACAGTGGTGAACCTTCCCTGGATTGGCCGGCCTAACAAAATTACTCAAAGAGTTCAAAGACCACTCATCCAGGAGCTCATAAAAGAACCCAGAACAATATAGAAAGAACTGGTTCAGGTCAGGTGAGTTTGCTGGCCAATTAAGCACAGTAGTCCCACAGTCATTGAAACAGGTTTTGGTGCTTTTGGCAGTGTGCCAAGTCCTGCTTGAAAATAAAGTCAGCATCGCCATAAAGGCTGGGGATGTTGACCCTGGACTTAATGAAGCACAATGAACCTTTGTTTCCAAATGAAATGCAAAAGTTGCTCTCATCAGAAAAGAGGACTTTGGATCACTGAGCAACAGACCAGTTCTTTTTTCCTAAATCTTTAGGACATTTGAAGCCCATGTCCAGGATCCGTCTGTGTGTGGTGGCTCTTGATGCACTGACTCCAGCCTCAGTCCAC
>JAOVVA010000035.1:5793879-5811643 GCA_028565275.1 Leiocassis micropogon
ATAGTACAAGACAGACCAGTTTTCAGATGGAAACAAAAAACCTAATGTATGCTCCTGGGATTTGCATAAAAATAGAAGTGTGACAAAGTTACCAGAAGAACTCATATTCTCCAGCAAGCTCAGTAAAACCCAACAACTAATTTACTTTTAGTACTGTGCAAAAGTCTTGTGCACATACAAAAATATTGCAAAAGCAAAAGATGGTAAATGCTCCTTTTAGCAATTCATGAAAAAATCTGTTTGTTGCCAGCTTCATAAATGAGGCCCATAGATGCATTTCTGTAGTAAAATTACCTCACTCTTTCACTATTATACTACTAACACTACAGCCTTTTTTAGGTTACTTACAATTTATTAAAAAAAATACATATAACACTTTAGATGATGAAGTCTGTTTATTTATGTGTCTGCAGGTGGTGATGCTGGTATTGGCTTGGAAACTGAATGCCCAGAGTATGGGCTACTTCACCCTGCAGGAATGGCTTAAAGGAATGGGGTCACTTCAGTAAGAATGTTGATTTTGCCTAACCTGTAACATCATTGTGCTTCTAATGTTTAGTAACTGACTTAATATTGAAAATGTATCAAGTGTTTTATTTTCCCTACTGTCCTTATGGAATACATGAGATTTGTAAAAATGCTAGACAGTACTGCAGAAATTACATCTTGGCAAGTGAAATATTATTAAAACTATCTAATTTCTTACAATAAATTTACAACAAATCAAATGTAAGATCATTAAGCTCATTTCTAGTCAAATAGTACTAAAAGTTATTGTTCTATTGGCAGATCATTTTGTTTCATACGAGAAATAAATTCCTAAAAGTAGCAAAATTATCTGGCAATGAACAACAATTTAAATTTGAGTAACATTTGATCAGAAATAAGCTTAATAATCTTCTATTTGGTTTGTTTTTAAAGATATTTTCACCTGCTAAGATGTTTTTTTTTGTTTTTTTTGCAGTGAAACCTCTAAGCCCAGGGTGGTTTTGTGTTGCAAAACCTTCGCTAATTTATATGCTGAAAAATACATTATGTAGCATTAAGATGTCCCAGGAGTTCCCAGGGTCCATCCAAATGGGCAACATAAATTTTCTGCCACACTAATCCTTGATGACCTAGATTTATAATGTCTGGTGACTGTAACATTTAAAAAATTTGCTGAACATGGTTTAAACACTTTTGTTGTGTTCAATAGACCAGTGAGTGCTTCTTAGCCCTGGTTCTGGAGGACCCCCTGAATGACCTATTTTACTTGACTACTTCTCAGCTCTAAGCACACCTGATAGCCTTCTCTGAATTGACAAGGGGTCTTTTAGGATCAGAGTTGAGAACCACTGCAGTAGGAGGCACCTCGGACCCAAAACATGCTTGTCCTTCAGATTTCTGTGTCGGACTGTAAAATGGTTAGCGATTTTCCACACAGTAATGAGCTCTGTCTTGTCGTTGTGGTGACTGTTGTCATGAGCTGTGACTCGAATCAAAAACACTGAGTGTATATTTAAATGGATTTACTTATTTAGAAAATCTGAAAGACCGGTTAAAAAAAAAAAACTTTCCGGAGTTTTACAGACTAAAACGTAAAAAGGTTTTACAGGCTTCTAATTCTTGATTTGCGAATCACAGTTAGTGTTATTACTCAGTAACAATATAGAGTTGTGCATAGTAGGTGATTTGAGGGGCAAATTTGTCTATTGTCTTGTTAAAGTGTCAGGGTAGTGAAAAGCACTAAAATAGAATGTGTTAGTGTTGGTTTTAATCTTGCTTTTCTGAATGTGACTAGAAATAACCTTTTAAAATATTAGCACACAGTCTATTTGAAATATTTCTAATATTAGTATTTATATGTAAAATGAATGAAATGAAATTAATCGAACAAAAAATGAGATGGTGCATTGAATTAAGTTCCTCTCATGACCCTATTTGTAATTTAATTGTCCCCTAGTTTCAGAAACTCTGCTTTTAGCACTGTGATGAAATCTTTTTCCTGTTCAGAAAACTTAACCAACTACAGTACTGTTAAACCTTGGATTGCGAGCATAATTCGTTCCGGAAGCGTACTTGTATATCAAAGTGATATACTTTCACTTGGACACACAATTAAAAAAAAATGCTTTAAGTGCACACACATGTGGTTACAATGGTATAGTAAATAGGACACACGTTGACTATACGAGTTATACACGTGCACTGAGACTGAGCATGGGAAACGATTACCCACAACCCCACAGCGTGAGAGAGAGAAGAATCATTGGCTCAGTTAAGATCACGTAACATTTGGGAGACGAAGCATTGTATATCAAGACTGTGCTCATTTAACAAGTTAAAATTTATGTAAAAATTTTGCTCGTCTTGCAAAACACTCGCAGACTAAGGTACTTGCAATCCAAGGTTGCACTATACTACTTCTCCGTGGCTGTCTCACGATGTGTCTTTCATTCCTGCCTTTTCTCAGATGCGATTCAACTGAAAAACTCAGGAACTCTCTAGACTACCTGAGGTCGATCCTCAATGATGCCACGAGTTTTAAGCTCATTTACAGATATGCCTTTGACTTCGCCCGGGTAAGAAAATGAAAATTTTACCCTTTACTTAACCCATTATTCATTAATTTCCCCCCTTCCTGCAGTGTTGTAGAACAAGCATGAAGTTACTTTGGACTGACCTTTCATGTCTCTGGATTATCTGTCTATAATATGGGCTGTTAACATTCTTATGGTCCCTGTGACTAAACTGTGTAGCTACTTAAACTTTCTTGTTAACTGGTGAAACTTGTGCAGCTTTACCAAGAGTATCATTAACATTTTACAAAAAAAGTGCATCAATTTAAGTAGTCCATGAACAAAGCCTATACTGATCAGCCATAACATTAACACATTATCGTTGATTATCATCAATTATATACCAGTAACTGGTGACAGGGTCATGTGCACCTAAGGCTTACCTAAGCTTGTGAGGACAAAATGCTAGCATGTCGGGTCCAATAATGAAGATGCGTGATAGATCGAGAAGGGCAATGCTGTCCACGATGTTTTGGTGCCAAAAAACCCATTACCTCGCAGCCCACCATGCACATAGCTCAGCAGGCAAAGTGTCTAAGACTGTTGACCCTGCCTTCAAACCAGCCTTCAAACCTTAAAACTGCTGACCCGGCCTTCAAACTCTCCAGATCCCAAGCTTATTTAGCACCCATGGAACATGCTGGACAAACAAGTCCGATCCACGGAGGCCCCAACCCTCAACCCACAGCACCCAAAGAATTCACTGCCAACGTCCTGGTTCCAGACACCACAGCACACACCCGAGGTCTTGTGGAGTCATGCCCCAAGGGGCCAGAGCAACCTAGGCAGCACAAGAGGAACCTACAAGATAATGGGCATAATGTTGTAATGTTATGGCTGAGCGATGTATACTGGTTGATTTAAAACTTATGGTATAACTTCTAACATTTGGCCTCACTGTGTATGTGCATTTTGCAGGAGAAGGATCAGAGGAGTTTAGATTTAAACACTGCCAAGTGCATGCTTGGACTTCTACTTGGGAAAACATGGCCACTATTTCCTGTGTTTAACCAGTTTCTAGAGGTGCTGTTTTAATCCATATGTACTTGTATTCTGTTAAATTTAGATTTTTTTTTTTACAGTGTGGCTGTTTTAAATGACTTACATTTCACATGCTGATATGAATTTAATCTTATAAATACAGTACTGTGCTCTGATCACTAATCATGAGTTCTATGTTTAAAATTCAGATTTTTTTTTCTCTTTTGTTGCAGCAATCCAAGTATAAAGTAGTAAATAAAGACCAATGGTGCAATGTTCTAGAGTTCAGTAGGACCATTAACTTGGATCTCAGCAACTATGATGAGGATGGGGCTTGTAAGTACATACATACAGACGTACAAACATACATACTGTAGTGTTCCCCCACAAAGCATTTACCCTACCTTTGAGAGACCATTAGTTTAAATCCCAATGATCCCACAGACATCTATGGACAGGAGCCAAGACTGTGCTCTGTGGGTGGGAGGGATGGCTTGCACTCTTCTCCCTTTCAATCACAGTGACACAAGCTGGTGTGAGTTCATATAGGTGGAAGAGGATGGATAGCACTTTGCTCTGAGTGTGTAGCACCATCCTGTGATGCAGTATGTTAAGCAGTTTAAAAATATGCTCTTTCTTCACATGTTTTGGAGAAAGCCCTGTTTGCGGGCTGTGATATAATGGGAAGAGTTCTTTGGTGGGTGGGAATTATTATTTGGCATATATTGCTATATGAAATACTGTTTTCTATTTCAGGGCCGGTTTTGTTGGACGAATTTGTGGAGTGGTACAAAGACCGAGAGATGTCATAGCAACAACCGCCATTGCCTCTAACTTCACCAACAACTAGAAACTAATCTGCAACAGGCACCGTGGCATCAGTGACAGAAATGACTTAGAAATGGTCCTTACAAACAAAACATACCTGGACCAGGTGGGGCAAACTGTAGGTAACCTGCCAGTGATGTATGTGTGTGTGTGAGTGTGAGTGTGGAAGTGTCAGCGTTCCATAGTGTATCGTTCACACGTTGCCCTTCTTAAAAGGGTTATGTGTGAGCGCCATCACTGATGAGAAACAGGTCAAACAGCACCTTTGCCCTCAATTCTCACCTGATGTCCTGACCAAACTGCAATGCATCATGGGAAAGCACATGGCCCAGATCAGTGCCGCTTCCTGCCTCCCTACTGTGACGTGTCTAACTGTGAATGTATGAATGGGTGTTTAAGAGGGAGTGATCTGTGATTATTCCACACGGTAGGGCAACTCCTAAATACCTAAATAGTTTCCATCATATCCTAGGTAATTACATATTAAGGGATCTTGTTTAAAATACAAACTTGTATAAAAATAATCTGTAACTATAATTAAAAAAACCTATGAATGAATCGAAAGAGCCATTGCTGCTGATTCTGATCTGAAGTACAGTGACCAGATCCTCACTTGTTCCATTACATTAAATCATGAAAAGTTTCACTTCTTACAGAGAGTAGTTTGCGGCTTGCCCGAAAGAATGTTATGACAAGTCTTAATAATAAAAAGTGCTAAAACAGCCCTACTTTCAGAATATTTTCTGAAATGCTCATTGCTATTTCATTATATAGAATAACCTTTACACAGGGTAATTATATATATTTTTTCTTCATATGTAATAAATACCTGCCATTAATCTGTATCTTTTTTTTTGCCCAAAGGTTTTTGACTTCTTTTATTTCTCATCATTCCTCCTCGTTTACTCCACACCTTTAAGGAGCGCATCATTTATCTTTGTGTGTTAGTGCTGTAATGTTTTAGACATTGCCTAACTTGGTTGTTAGTCTGGATGGCACAGGGGGTTAAGTAATGACTTTAATCTTTTGTTATACTGTAATTGAGTTACCAAACATAAGTTCAAATCTGAGTCTCTCTGTTGGAGGACTGCTTCTGTATGTCTTTAGTATTACAGGTGATGTACAGAAAAAAAGCTAAAGATATATGTTCTTTATATGATTGTTTTTTTGGTTTGTTTTTGTTCTTTTAAACCATGCAGAAGTTTGATATTTCTTGGGGAAAATTTTAATAGTTTTTCTTTCATTATTCCATTGTTATTTTTCCATTTGTTAGTAAACCAGTTATTTATGACGGTATTCTTAATGGGAGGAAAAATGCTCATATCAGACAAGTAAGAGATTAATTATTTTTTCAAAAACATGCATCCAAAGCATCTGCAGCTTGCCCTTCCCTGGTCATCTCAATTTTACAGACAATATTCAGTTTAAGTTCTGTAAGTGTCAATGCATCTATCTTTTACACATCACTGTGCCCTTATACAAGTACATTCATGCTCTCCATGAGAATCTACTTGGTTACTTAGTCTTAAGTTGATTTACTTTACTGGATCATCCAAAAGACATGGTTTTTCCTCTTTGTTGTGTCTTCAATTCACATATTACCCAGATAAAATGGCATGTTGAGGCTGTCTCTTGAAGTGGAAGGGAAATGTGAGGGGAAACACACTTCCACAGCAAGTCCTAAAGCCCATAGTGACTGTTGCATAGCAACTGTTTAACATTCTAGTTACATTTGTAAAATGTTCAGTTTTGTCTTCTGACTGTGGCGTGAAGCTAACTTGTCATCTGAGTGGACAAAAATTGTGCATGCGTACTTCACGCATAGATGTCTGACTATAAATGATTTTATTATTATAATTTTTTTTTTTTTTGTAAATGTTAGTTTTTTTTCCTTTTTTTGTATAGGTATTTGTGAATTTATTGTGCTTATGTTTTTCCCCACAGCCATGAACTCATTGTTTTATGAAAATCATGATTGTCATGGTATCTAACGCTTAAATACACTTTCAATCTCATTTGCTGAAACGTTTCTGTTTGCTTTTTTAACCCACTGTTTTCACCACGGGCTAAACATCACAGATTTTTTTTTGCAGCACCTGAATTTATGAGCAGCTGTTATTAAATTTAAGTGCTTGCAAGAATAACATCATGCCAAATTACAATGACCTATGTTTTTTCTTTTATGATTTTAAACAACCATTTAATTCTGTTTGTGTGTTAAGCGTAAAAATCATTTACCAAAACAAAAATTCAATGTGTTGAATTAAAAAATAAATCAAATAATTTGTTAGATGTAGTTGGATTGTGTAGTGGCAGGAACTACATGTCATGACTATAATTAGCTAAATGTTAATGAAGTATATGGCTACATTCACATTACAAGCCACATTACAAGCCACTTTGTTCAGATAATTTTTGGTCAGATCAGATTTGCATGTCATGACGGTTCACATTCATAGTCACAAATTATTTTATCTGATTTTAAAGTGTATGCGTCTGTCATCTAAAACAGCATGCACCATGTTACAACTCATAGTTCTGTGACTGCTGATTCATTTCAAACAATGGATGTGACTTTAGCAAAAATATGCTTGGAGTTCTGCTCTGAAAGGATGACAAGCAGTTTGTTGGCTGAATTTGTTGAGGTCCAGAAGAAGCTAGAAAGCCAGACAGATGGCTCGCTTAAGGTGTTTTAGCAGTGATTGCTATAACTGCTATGAAATCCCAGCCATGCTGACTGATGTCAGCGGTCGTTCTATGCATGCGGAGAGAATTTCGCATGAATTTCGATCTGCCCATTCTCATTCAAGTCACATGACTATTACATTTGTGTAGCCCTTAAATAATCAGATCTCATATTGGGATTGAGGGGGAAAAATAAAATCTGAGTAATTTCAGGCTGGTAATGTGAACATAGCCTGATAGTCTGATACTAAAAGAGTAATGGGTTCTTCAGGTATATGAAGAACAAAAATTCAATTTGCTTTTGCTTTCCAGTAATTACCAAACTGTTCTTGTACAGTGTTTACAAATGTAGCCTGGCTGATGAATGAATACAAAAGCCCTAATTTATTATTTTTAATTATTTTTTGCAGGGGGTCGGGGGGCGATTATGTAATGGTGAATTTTGAAGTTGTGAATTTTGAACAGTATTTGGCAAGGTCCATGACATGCAATCTGGAATAATATAACTTAACCCTGCTATAGACACTTTTGTTCCTGCAGCAGTGTTCAGTTAGCAGATCTCTGTATTTTGACTGTTACTAAGACTGCTTTGCTAGCAAAGTTGGCTAACATAGGGACGGTTGGCTGACCAGCTCGTCTGACTTTGTGTGTAAATATATATGTATCTGGGTGTGTTTTCACTGTAACCTATCGCTACATTCATTATATAAATAGGTTTGTTTAAAAATTTACATTTTATCTTTCATACATTTTCACAAACAAAAAAAAAATCTTGGATGTGCTTCAGCATAGAATTTTATTTTTTTTCTTTGTTCTAGGTTTATGCTGCTATCTAAGACCCAAGCATGCTCCAAAAAATTGTGCATAATATTAAGATAAAAGCCATACATTTCCAAAATGCGTGTGTAGATTTTAATTCAACTTCATTGTTGTAGACATTTAGTCTTTATATCTTTACATAAATCCATTCTTCTTTGTTTTATAATATGCTTTTGTGAACAATATCCATAAATAAAAAGCAATGTTACAAGGGAAATAAGGGCTAAAAATGTATCTATTCAATATATATAACTGTGAAAGACAGTCTATATTGACTTTGCATGTTTCTCCATTTAGTGTATCACTAGAAGTAAATGGAAAACAGCTGAATATCAATTTTGTCTTAATTAATGAAGTCTTTTTGCTTTCAGAAATTAAGATTCCGCTGTGAAGCCAACATATGTTAATGTATAAAATTATACAGGTTTTGTACATAGTTAAATAGTTCAGGGGATATAAAAACCTTAAGCATCACCATGAAACCCATCAGTCCCACTGCGAACAGATGACTTGGATCTCAACAATTACATATTCTCATCAGATTCAGAAAGATCTACTCCTTTGAGGTTTCACAGTGGTTTAACCACTCTGTGTTCAGTAGGAAGGCAATCATCCTTCATAATTACCTGAGCTTCTTTATTGATCACTTTCCTGAGACGTGAAATACTCAGAGGTCAAACTGAACCCATCCATTGCTCTCTTCTTCTGCTGAAACAACAATCTTCTCCGTTCCTGCCTTTGACGAGCTTGAGAGCTGTCTCTTAGATACTCTCTAGCGTCATCATTTTTTGAAAAAGCTGCAGGTGTATCAGGGATGGATTGGGATAAATCCTGAAGTGCAGGGTCCTTAACTTGATGCTTTCTTGAAACACTTTTCTTGGACGAGGCACCCAAACCAGACAACTTTGACTCTAATATAGTCTGCGACTCAGGAAGTTGGCTTAACTTGTTCGGTTCTGTAATCACTTTCACTGTAGATGGTGCATCTTGGGACTGTGTCTGATTTTGATCATATTGCTTAGAATTTGTAAACGTGAAAGATCTTGGGCCTCCCTGCTGCAGGACATGATCTCGAGCAGTTTCTGGTGTTACATTTGTCTTGATCATCATTGATTCTGTTATTACATCCATCATTTTCTGCTTTGGAGGTGAGCTAGATAGTGGCAAAGTCTGTGAATGAGGGTCAGAATGCCTGAAATGCCCAATGTATCTAGTTAGCCTTGGTCGTCCATCTATTAGGCCAAAGGAATCTTTTCCCTTTGTAGCAAGATTCAACTCCTCCTTAGTTGAGAAAACTCGTTCACTTTCCAAATTTGACAGACTTAAAAACGTTGAAGGCCCCAGAGATGACTGGTAAGGTTCTGATTGCACACCCCGAACACGTTTTTTTACTTCTGGTAGTTGGTCATAAGATAACTCTAATGATCCAAATAAATGATCTGCAGCATTAGACGATACATCATTTGATATATTTGATGTTCTGTTCTGATACTCAGATTGTGTCAATTGAAAAGCTTTCTTTTCTTTTAATATTTTGTCAAGAGAGGCATCAAGTAAAGTGTCTTTAATGCTTGTTTTTTCTGCCTCATTATTAGTTGAGGAGCTTAATGTGGTCCATTCTTTTTTGGTCGGCTTCTCAGTTAAAGATTGTAACTGACATATTGGATAAGGTTTAGACTGTTCAAACTGAATGTGTCTTTTCACTCTTGGTAGTGAACCAAGATTTGTTCCTAGATGACCAAGTAAACTGTCTTCTGTTAGATAAGGTCTTATGTGAACCATGGATAATTCTGATCCCAGTAATGCTGTTTTCTTTGCTACATCAACAGTGACTCCATGGGTGTTTGAAGACTTTGATGGAGCTGAATGATGTGTGAAATTAATATATCTCTTTACCTTGGGAAGTTCACTAACAGTTGCATCTATTTTCTTAAAGAAAGTGTCTTCATTATTTGACTTGCTATCACCAGGTGAAGTACTGGACCTCAGTAATTCTGGTTTAGTTGAAACTGGTGTAGCTGTTTGTCTGTGTAAAGACGAAGATGAAGATTGAGTAGAACGCTGTGAGAAATTAATGTACCTTCTCACTTTTGTTATCTCAAAGACACTGTGTTCAGCAGCAGCTGGTTGAATATAATCTTTAGATGCTAAAGACTTTATCTTCAACTCTGGGCTAGTTTGTATTGTTTTTTCTGTGCTGTTGGTTAAAGAATGAATGGAAACCAACAATGGTTCTTGTATGCCTGGTTCAGCTTGTGTGAATTTAATGTATCTTTTCACCTTTGGCACTCCATCAAGTGATGTTCCTGTTTGGCCAAAGAAATGATCTTCCTTTGTGGTAGGACTGACCCTACTGACTTTGGATCTTGTAGACTGCATTTTTGTCGAGAACTCTTGTGTGACACATTCTGTAATTGCAGATGATGAGGGAGACTGAGTTGGAGTTTGAGGTTCAGATTTTATGAACTGAAGGTAACGTTTTACTTTTGGCACTTCTTCTAAAAATGTGCCCATCTGTCCAAGGAAAATGTCTTTAATGACTGTTATGCGTTTTTCCTCAAACAAAGAATCAGGGCTACTAGACAACTGTGGTGTAACTGGTGTTGTGGTTACAGAAGACCAAGTTGGAGCATAAGCTACAGATTGTGAAAACTTAATATATTTCTTTACCTTGGGCACTTCATCAAAGGATACACCGAGGTGCCTAAAGAAGTTGTCTTGGTGTTTTGGAAAGCTGTCTTTGTCAGATAAAGAACTGGAGGTAATGTATTCTGCTTTTGTCACTGATTGAGGTGGGACTTCTATCTGCTTAGATTGTGTGAACAGAAGAGCTTTGTTTACCTTGGGTATACTGTCAAGAGATGCAAATTCTCTATCAAAGAACATGTCATTTGCGCTTGGTTTTGCATGAGCAACCACTGAGGGGCTTAATGTGGTCAATTCTTTTTTGGTCATTTTCTCAAGTGGAGATTGTGACTGATTTGATCGATATGGTTCAGATAGTGGAAACTGAATATATCTTTTCACCCTTGGAAGTGAATTAAGATTTGCACCTAGTTGATGGAAACTGTCTCCTGTTATAGGAGGTTTAACAAGAACTGTAGATAAATCCGATCCCTGTAATTCGGTTTTCTTTGCTACATCAACTTTGACTCCATGGTAGTTTGAAATCTTTGGTGGAGTTAATTGAGGTGTGAAATTAATATACCTCTTTACCTTGGGGAGTTCACTAACAGATGCATCCATTTTCTTAAAGAAACTTTCTTCAATATTTGACTTGCTATCATCAGGTGAAGGCCTGGACCTTGGTAATTCTGGTTTTGTCAAAACAGGGGTAGCTGTTTGGCTGTGTAAAGACTGAGATGAAGATTGAGTAGAACGCTGTGAGAACTGAATGTATCGTCTTACTTTTGGTATCTCAGAGGATGTGTCAATTGGTGCAAAGTAGCTGTATTCATCAGCAGCTGATTTTATATCGTCTTTAGATTTTGAATCCTTCAACTTCAATTCTGAGCTATAATGTTTTGGTTCTTCTGTCATGTTGTTTAAAGAGTGCAACAACGGAGGTTGTAAGCGAGGTTCAGCTTGTGTGAACTGAATATATCTTTTTACCTTAGGCACCCCATCAAGTGATGTACCTGTTTGACCAAAAAAAATGTCTTCTTTAACAGTCGGACTTACTCTGACCTCAGATCTTGTAGACTGGATGTTTGTCAGTAGCTCTGGTGAGACAGATTCTGTAATTGTAGGCCATGAGGGACACTGAGCTGGAGGTTGAAACTCAGGTTGTGTGAACTGAAGGTATCTTTTTACTTTTGGAACTTCATCAAAAGATACATCAATTTGTCCAAAGAATGCAGGGATTGGCTGATTTGAAGGTTCAGCTTTAAACTGTGTAAACTGCAGTGATCTGTTCACTTTTGGTATATTATCCAGAGGTACCTGGATTACTTCAAGGAAATTTGTTTTGCCCTGTTTTGATTTTGTATCATCTACGGAATGTGATGTTCCTCTTGGTGTGACCGATGGTATCAATTGTTGTTTGATTGAGGATAGAGACTGTGACTTAGGAGGCACCTCAGATTGTGTGAAATAAATGTACTTCTTTACTTTTGGAACTTTGTCCAGAAAGACACCTATTTGTAAAAAGAAATTATCTTTACCAGTTACCAGTGGTGTTTTTATTTCCTGTGTTATTCGTTCATCAGTTAGTGGATATTTTGCCTTTGCAGGGTGGTATGGTGATAAAATGTCATAATGAGTTTGTGAGAGTGTGAACTGGATATATCTCTGTACCTTTGGTACTCCACATAGTGATGCACATTGTCCTTTGAAGAAAATAGTCATTGGGTCAGTCGTGGATCCTGTTTTTGACACTTTCTCAGGTTTAACTACTTGGTTATGTAATGGTGAATGATTTGAGAGCTGTGATTCTGACAGAGAAACCTGAACATACCTTTTTACCTTTGGTACTTCATCAAATGACATGGGTATTTGCCCAAAAAAGCTGTTTCCCTTAATGGCGGGAGTGGGCATATGCACAGTTTTAGGTGTGGATTGAGTGAAGTGGACATATCTCTGTACCTTTGGTAGTGCAGGTAGTGATACATTTTGTCCTTCAAAGAAAATATTGAAGGGGACAGGTGGGGATCCTGTTTTTGTCACTTCCTCACGCCTAACCATTTGGTCACTTTTTAATGTAGGTTCTGGATAATTTGAGAGCTGTGATTCTGACGGAGAAAACTGAACATACCTTTTTACTTTTGGTACTTCACCAAATGATATCGGTATTAGCCTGAAGAAGCTTTCTTCCTTAATGGCGGGAGTAGGAGTATGCACGGTTTGAGGTGTAGATTTCATGAATTGGAGATATCTCTGTACCTTTGGCACTGCACATAATAAGACCCTTTGACCTTCATAAAAAATACTGAAGGGGTCAGGTGGGGATCCTGATTTTGTCACTTTTTCAAGCCTAACCACTTGATCAGTCTTTAATGAAGATGTAGAATGATTTGAGAGCTGTGATTCAGATGGTTTAAACTGAACATACTGTTTTACTTTTGGTACTTCTTCAAAGGATATGGGTATTAGCTCGAAGAAGCTGTCTCCCTTAATGGCGGGAGTGGGCGTATGCACAGTTTGAGGTGCAGATTGTCTGAACTGGACATATCTTTGTACCTTTGGTAGTGCATGTAGTGATACACTTTGTCCGTCAAAGAAAATATTGAAGTGGTTAGTTGGGCATTCTGTTTTTGTAACTTCCTCAGGCCTAACCGCTTGGTTAATTGTTGCTGAAGGTGATTGATGAATTGAGAGCTGTGATTCTGATTGTGAAAATTGGAGATATCTCTGTACTTTTGGTACTTCATCAAATGATATGGGTATTAGCTTAAAGAAGCTGTCACCCTTTATGGCAGAAGTAGGCATATGCACAGTTTGAGGTGCAGATTGCATGAACTGGAGATATCGCTGTACCTTCGGTACTGCATATAATAAAACACTTTGTCCTCCATAGAAAATACTGAAGGGGTCAGCAGGGGATGCTGATTTTGTCACTTCCTCACATTTAGCCAATACTTTAACTAATGCTAAATCATTCGAAAGCTGCAATTCTGTTGGTGAAAACTGAGCATACTGTTTTACTTTTGGTACTTCATCAAATGATATGGGTATTTCTCCAAAGAAGCTGTCTCCCCTAAAGTCAGGAGCGGGCATATGCACAGTATGAGGTTCAGACTGCGTGAACTGGAGATATCTCTGTACCTTCGGTACTCTACATAGTGATTGTCCTTCAAAAAAAATACTGAAGGGGTCAGGTGGGAATCCTGATTTTGTTTTTTTCTCAGGCCTAACCACTTGGTTAATTGTTGCTGAAGGTGATTGATGATTTAAGAGCTGTGATTCTGATTGTGAAAATTGGAGATATCTCTGTACTTTTGGTACTGCAAATAGTGCTATACTCTGTTCGTTAAAATAAATACTGATGTCACCAGTATCAGGTAGGGATTCTGTTTTCGTCACATTCTCAAGCCTGGTGACTTGGTTAATTGATGGTGAAAATTTAACATATCTTTTTACTTTTGGAAAGTCATCAATAGATGCATCTATCTGGTAAAAAAAAATTCCTTCTTTAGTAATTGCACTGTTGTGATCTTCTGTAGAGATGGTACTTTTCTTTGATTCTGTGTTTACCATTTCATAAGTGATTTCTTCTTCAGAAGAATGAGATGGAGCTGGAATTTGAGGATACGATCTACTTTGTGAAAAAAGAAGATATCTCTTTACTCGTGGTATTGGATCCAAGGATGGCTCAATCTTTCCAATGATACTCTCAAATGGCCTCTCTGATTTAGATATTCTTTTTTCTACAGATGTAGACTTCTGTTGATGTGGAGTTTTAGGCACAGAAATTGAGAACAGAAGCGAATTTTTGAGCTTTGGTAGTCTATCGAAGGCTTGTCCTATGGTTACAAAAAAATTATCCTCGTTTGTTGAGGGGTTGACCATTTCAGAAGGTATCACTGGTTGTTTTTTGAACGATATACCCAGGAAGCCCCCATTACCTTTACTGCTTGTGGTTACTGTATTGGGTTCTAGCTGGACATCTTTATTTGTTTCAGACCCACTTCTGTTAAACAGCCGTGCACTGATCCCACTAAGACCTTTAAATATTCCTCTCTCGTTCTCTTTATTGCGCTTGACCTCTATATCTGTACTGCTTGAGGAGTTGTCATAGTTAATATTGAGAAGCCTGTCTTGGCTTATGACTGGTGTAGCATCAGTGCTGGGATCTTTATGTTCTAATCTTATCTCAAGTTTCCTTGGGTAGTCTCCTTGTTCATGATCTTCTTCACTATAGCTACTGGTACGTGATCTTTCTTCCGACATCAAACTGTTAGACTTCTGACTGGTCCTGTAAACAGGATGCACATGGTATTGTGTAGGTTCATCTTCGTAATCACTGCTAACATTTGAGGTATTAAGGGACTCTTTGTACTCTGTAAATGCCTCATCATCAAAACTATCCCCTCGAGTATAAGTCATGTGTATGTCTGTTGGGTCCAGGGTAATAGTATCTTGTCTGAGTAGCGCACCCATGTCTGCACTCTGTTTTTCAGTTAGGGCATATTCTTCAAAATGTCTGTTTTTGCCATAGTTACCATCATCATTGTCATCTTCTGTGTAGGAAATGTGTCCTTCTAAGTCTTCACCAACCACTGGGTTGACTGTGTATTCTGTGGGTCCTCCTTCACTCTCTCCACTTTCACTTGAGTTACAGGAGCTTGGTCTCTCAGACAGTTCATCTACAGACATTTCTTCTTGAATTGCTAGAGAACCAAGAGCAGCAACATCTGAAACACGACTGCTTGATCTTGGCGAGCTCTCTGTGAATGAAAAACTCTCTCCACTGTCATTCCATAAGTCTGGGTCCAGTTCATCCACACTCTCCTCCTTTGATTCAGACATCTTTAATGGAAATGGGTCATTCATAAGTCTTGGTATTGTATCCAAATGGTCCATGCTGGCTTCATCTTCTTCTTCATATATGCTGACTGTAGGTGAATCTACGTTTTGTTCAGTTGACTCTCTTGCCTCATAAGACATCTGTAGTTCTTGCCGATTACCTGAGAGAGATGATGCAGGTAAAATGCTCCTCTCTTCTAATTCTGTGGTGTCTTCTTGGTCTGTGATGTATTCAAACTGCATTCCTTTGCTGCTTTCAGAATTTAGACTCTCAGTAGATCTGTACCTTGTAATTTCTTTGTTTTCCTCTCTTAGTGGCACTTCTTTGTGCACCTCAATAGTCTCTGTCAAGGATCCTATTTTCTCTACATTCTCATATAATACTGAAACATCTGTATTGCTTCCAGATGGACTGTCGTCTACAGTGACATAATATGGAACACCCCCTTGTTCCTGTATTTCTGTAACCTGCCCAAATGTCACTCTTGGACCTGTATGCACTTCTTGTTCTTGGTCATCTGTATCCGAATAGCCTTCATTTACATACGGCCTCTGTCTAGTTGAGGAACTCTGTGAGTTTGAAGCTGATGTAGAAGATTTCCTCTTATTTCGGATTTGTTTGTAACATTTTTCCAGAAATGGTCTTAATATAACACCAAGGACAAAGGCCACAATGAATGTGATGAAGACAGACAGGCAGACTGCTAATACAAATTGAGACTGTTGCACTGCTCGGACAGCTGGCCCATTCCTCAGTGTATTGTCATTATCCTCCGTGTTAAGCTCGACCAATCCGATTTGTGCTTCTCGTCGCAGTCTTTTGTCATGAGCTCTTTTACGAACATGTAGATTGAAAACGGACATGTGCTCTTCATGGTATCCTGAGATGCAGACATAAAGTCCTGCATCATGCTCTGTGGTATTACTGATGTGAAGGAATTGTTGTGCATCACGGATTTGGCCATGGGGTGTCCACCAATGAGTGTGTATAAAATCTGAAGAAGAGGAAAAAAAATTATAATTACGACATATACTATGATAGATTGTTAGTATATAGTACTTATCTAGCATACTAGATAATTTCCATATTGCCAAATGTCATAAAAAACTGAATTACTACCTTGGCTGCCAGTGCTACAGGAAAGAATAAGTTCCATCCCCTCATCCACGGTCACTTCCTTTTTCACACCGGGTATATTGTATACAGGTTGTGGACAGACAAGATCTGATTGCTTCAAGTTCATCAGGTCCTTTCCAGCATAATGAAAGGGAGAGAAACACACCACTTCCCAGGTGGGATTACCCAGTTCGTGGTCAAAACTCAGCCACCTTCTGATTGTATTCATGTTACAATCACACCTCCATCTATTTCCAGAAATGTCCACCAACACTTTTAGGTTCCGTAGAGACAGATAGGCTGGCATAGGTATGGTAGCTAGCAGGTTATAGCTCACATCAAGGATCTAGATGACATAACTAATGCATTAACTCTACAAAAAATAATCCACAAAATATTTAAAATACATTAAAATACACAATTTGTTACCTTTAGCTTATGCAGGTCCTTAAAGGCTTCTGGGTGGATGGTGTTAATGAGGTTATGATGAAGGTGAAGCTCAGTCAAATGAGTACAACCAGCCAAGTCAGCAGGGCCAATCTCAGAGATTCTGTTGTAGGAGAGCTGGAGCACTTTTAGAAATTTAATATTGCTCAGACCTAAGATGGAGAAGTGAGACATAAACATCTGATTTTTTTTTTTCATGGTAAACCTACCCCAGGTATGGAGATAATGTCACTATGGCCAGAGTACATGTCCGTGACTATGGAATTTATGCATTTAACTTCTTTGTCTTGTGAATGTTTCATGATGCATTGTTTACTTTTGATAAAAGCATAAAAAGTTCTTTTATTTGAGCAAAAAATTTATTGGGGAAAAAAATCATAGTTCAGAGAATAATATAGTGAAATACACAGACACAAATTACTACTATATTACTGTATAATTATATGAGTTATGTTAACTATTGCACTTGAATATTTTATTTGACCATTTTTAGCTTTGATTATAGCACACCATGTGGTGAGAAGTTCATGTGTGAAAATGATTTCTCATGCTCCCAGAACCACCTTTTCACGATTTGATTTCTGGAATATTCCTGTGCCATCAAGGAATAAAAACTCTAGTTATGTGATAATCAGGTCATCAGCTGACTTCATTTTATTGCTACCTAACATTGCTGAGCCTAGTCCTGACCAACTAAAGCAACCCCAGATCATAATAGAGGCTTGTACAGTAGCCACTATGCACGATGGGTGCATTGATTCTTCTCTTTTTTTTATTTTTGTATCTTTTTTTGGGTTTTTTCCAATTTTCTCCCCAATATTAGTCGTAGCCAATTCCTCCCCGTCACTAGGGGGCTCCCACA
>JAOVVA010000035.1:5811743-5835376 GCA_028565275.1 Leiocassis micropogon
CTGAGAGAGCTCGGCCAATCAGCTCTCTCTGTGCCTCCGGCTGTGAGAGGAAAACAGCATCACCCGGGGTTCGAACCCCGATAGGGTGAGCGCTTTACCACTGCGCCACTCGGAGGCCGTGCTTCTCTTCTTACCCTGACACGCCCTTACCCTATTTCTATTACTCCACAGTCTAATCTTTATGCTCCCTAGAAACTGAAGACCTTTTCTGAAAGGTCTCATAGTCCTTCCAGGTTTTAATAATGCACAATCCTTAACTCTTAATACATCAGTATTTGTGTAAGAAAAGTATTGTTTTGAGTGAAAGGTCATAAAAAAAGAGGTATCAGTATTAACCTGCTTTTATTTTGAGAACTATATTGACTCCTCAGCAGTATTGAAAACCGGTAATAGGTTTACCGTAGAAGAGAAGATAATCATGAGTCTTTCCAAATACACTGTGGTGGTAGGATAATTACTTTTAGACTTTTTCTTTTAGCCTGGATCAAAGTATTTTAATGTCTCTGTGTTGTGAAAGCTGTTCCTGGTCTTGCCAATAGGGACAGAAAGGAATGAAAGCCCGTTGGCATTAATTAAGAGTACTGTAGAAGAACAGAGACGTCTCACTAGTGACATCAAATCAAACCTTGGCACATAATAGAAAGTAACCCTATTGTGTAAAATGGGTAATTTGTCTCCAACATTAAAACAAAATAGTATAATAGTAGTGGTTATATAATAACCTTTATTGATCCAATGTTGAGTGATACTGCAGTTGTAAATGGTGCCAGTTGTAGATCTACTGTATTTTCTATCCATATTGTAATTATTTATTGATTTAATTTCACCCCTTAAATGTCCACAAAACATTAAATGGTCCAGACTTGCATTCCTCATAATTGCATACATATCTTGTTTAATAGTTTTAGTGTTTGGTATTGAGTAATCCATAGTGAAGCTAATTATTTAACTAATAATTTGGGGTGACAGCAACAACATAGAAATAAAGTATTTATGACCTTCTATACCCTTCCCCCTAATTTGTAACCTGGTTGTTATCGAAAAAATGCTTATTATGTGAATAATAATAATAATAATAATAATAATAATAATAATAAATATAGTTGCAAGCAACGGTGAGCACATAGTGAGAAGACAGTGGGCACATGCATTTAAAGGCGGTATCCCAATACTATTATGACACAATTTTAGAAAAGGAGGAATGTTTAGACCTCCAAAAAGCCACAGATGCTGGGAAAAAAAAAGCATCACACTATGTTGTCACTGAACATGTCACTCAATAAAATGCCTCACAGAAAGTTATTAACCACTTTTCAGCATAAGTTTAAGGCATCGTCACAGCTGACCCATTTGAGATAACAAAAATCCCTCAATGTCTTTAGATCACTTAGGTACGGTTTTGTGTCGATCGTATAAATTCCCTAGGAAGAGTATATCAAATTCCTTCGGGTGCGTTTTGGCAAATGACACAGTGCTTGGGCCCTAAAAAAATCCTTAGAAAAACAATAGGGCCCTTCACACACTGTGACGACATAGGGCTGATGTCATAGTGCTCCATCACCATGGTGCTGCGCCCTCACCACTCAGGCTCATCAGAAAGACAGTGGGCCATGCATTTAAAGGTAACATACCAATACCATTATGACATTACACTATGATGTCACTGGTTATTAACCACTCTTTGGCATAAGTAATGGCATCATCACGGCTGACCCACTTTTTTTGTTTGTTTGTTGGTGATCGTATAAATCCCCTAAGAGGAGTACATCAAAAGTTATTGAGTGCGTTCATGACATGCACAAAGTTGTTCAGCTCAATGAGCTTTAACTGTGATGACATAGAGCTGATGTCATAGTATTTGGGCCATAATAATAATAATAATAAAAAGAAAAAAAATGCAGAGGTTTTAAGCACAGCTGTACCAAGTATTCAACGTTTGTGGTAAAAACTTGTGATACAAATTGGATTACATAATGTTTCTATTATGTAATGATTTCATGATATCGCTAAACTTTATATTTACATACAGTATGATGATATTGGTAGCCTTTGGTTTAATATTTGCAAATTTTAAATACTAGAGATATTCTCCGATTACAATGTAAGCCCATCTGATGTTCCTTATTCCCTGTACCAGGGACACACCCATGTGAACACATATGGCAGGCAGAACATGAACAACACAATGTCACAGTGAGATAACCGAGGAATGTGATGAGATACATCTCTTTTCTTTACAACCTCTAATAAAACACAGCCCTTTATCACTAAATGGGGATATTTTCATTGGTTAAATGACACCATAGCATTACAGAAGAACGGTATAATGATTAAACAGTGTTAAACAGTGATTTACAACAGGGTGGAGTTTGTGGCTGTTTGTACGAACAACAGCATTAGAGTATTAAACCTTAGACCGAAACAACCCAACAACCATCACAGCGCAGCTAATACATGCTTTAAAAAAAGGGTCATGGTAATATTTAAACACCTTGTTTTTAAGTTATTAAAACTAGCTTATGAGCTGCAGTATTGTTTTAATCTAAAGAAAAAATGTTGCTCTGTCTAAATCAAATACTTAACTAGAAAAGTCAGAATGTAGTGTACATTTATAATATACTAACTCACTCATTGCCTATACCGCATTATCCTGTACACAGGGTCACTGGGGCCCGGAGACTATCCCAGCAGATTAAGGGAACAAGGCGGTGTGCCAGTCAATCGCAGGACACACAATTATACATGTGCACATGCTCATTCACACACTACGGGGCAATTTGTGAATGCCAGTTAGCCTAACCTGCATGTTTTTGGACTCTGGGAGCAAACCCACCAAGCATGGGAAGAACATGTAAACTTCATACACACAGACCACAGGCAGGAATCAAACCCAGACCCTGGAGGTGACCCTATCTGCCGCCTATTATAATACAATGCTTTAAGACTTCACATTTTCCATTTATTCCATTCCCATTATCTGATTAACTTCAAAATAAAGAAAAAAAGGCTGGTGAAGGAACTATTTAAAGCTGCTATAATTAAGCGAGCAAGTATATATTATTTATATTGGTCTTTATTAAATAAATAATATAATGTTTGGCAAATTGAAAAGATGATTAGATGAATAAAACATTCAGAGCCCTGCTCTTAATAATAGAATAATCAGATTTAGGTGTTTAATATCCCTCAGCATTGTGTTAGGTCACATTGCCCCACCTGATGTTGATGATGACATCACTTTTGCCACAGTGGCACTGATTTTTGGAGGTCATAAATAAGATTTCTGAAATAGCCTGGGTGTGTGCATGTGTACAAGTGTGTTACATTCTCACCTCTTGGCATACATTTTAGCTGGTTTCTGTCAGCAGACAGTGACTGTAGATCAGGTGCCCATGGAACACATCTTTGTGTTCTTCTGATCAGGGACCTAGTGCCCACCATCCCCCTCGAACACATGGATAAGCTCTCGAGTGAATTATTTCCCAGCCACAGATACTGAAGCCCCTGTAAATGCACATGCCCTGTCCCAAGAGGAGCCAGAGAATGCAAGACATTGTGTGATAGATCCAGGGCAGTGGTCGTTGCTGGGATATGTGAGGGGGCCTTGGATAGGCCCAATGAGGTACAGTTGACCAGTAAAGTCTTTTCACAGACACAGGGGTCTGGACAGGCATGGACTGACGAGAAGGTTTGCACACTCCACAACTGAAAAATCAGAACTGCAGTGCAGTGCAGAAAGCTGGATACTAACATCACAGCAGCAAGCCCTGTACAGGATAAAGAAGACAGTTTTATAAATATAAATGCTGTGAGTTCAGTGTGTTTAATACCTAGAAGTAATATGTCATATATTAGTAATAATATATTAGTAATATATCATATAGAGATCATGCTCTTTTTAATCTCTGAGGTCAAAGTTTTTCCAGACATGTTTCTGTGTTTTATTTTAATGTTAGTATGATTTTGACTTAGAAATGGATGCCAAAAAATATAATACAAAACATAATACAGAAAATAAATAACCCTTTGTATCATTACAATACAGAAGCAATTAGATTCTACTCATATGGTGTATACTTAAGCATTAAGATTTTTTTAAGGTGTAAAAATGACAGTTTAATATAAATATTTTTTTTTCACCTACCTCATACAGCTTTAAAGCCACTTTGGAGGGAAGGCTGTAATACTCACTCCAAATGTATTATCATCTGAACACTTTTGCTTGTGACAGAGAAATTCTTTGACTTTGACATGAACCCACCTAAGATCAAAGTCTGCACTGTATTGCTGAAGCACATGAACACACACACACAGTGATGCTGTTGTAAATACCTTAAAGTCAAATCACGTGTATAAGTTAATTTCTTACTATGGTTTTGCTCCTCTGAAGCATTTTAATCAAAAAAAGAAAATTAAAAGGAAAAAGGCTTCCATGAGGGAATGTAAAAATGACAGTTGATATGATATTAAGTGAAGGATCAAAACTCAGCTGTTCAGGTTTAATATTCAAATTTTTTATTCAATGCACACATTTTAATGAAAAATGATTTCCCTTTTTAAACTGTACCTGCGTGTATGCATGTAACATGAGTTAATGACCGTTAGTGATAATGCAGCATGGTCATCATTTGAACACTTCTTAAAAAGAAAAATATAATTCAAATAAATATGGCACAAACAAACATTAATATCCAAACAAAACATGTTATATTGCACAACATATCAAACACCTTAAATATCATGTTTTCAAAGATAGTATTTAAAGTACAACACATGTTCATATATGATTGACAAAGCTTTAAGCTCAAATGTGTCAACGTCCATTTTTTGCAGCACATATTTTAGCACTGTTAAATAAACCAGTCAACCATTTTAGAACGTAACATTTCAGTCGAATAGTAATTTCAGCTGTTCAGCTGTGATCATACTACATATAATCAACCATATGACTTGTGGTAACAGCAGTTAAGCAGGTTGACTAACTTATGAGAACAGGGTTCAGCGACATGGCAAAGAGGTCATCTTTTTAACATCAAAGCAAAGACTCTATATTGCTAATACATTCCAGTTTCTTAAAGAGGTGAACTGAGATTTGTTTTTAAGTCAACTTGGACAACTGAGCCTTATACAGCTGCCAACATTCATCTATATAAAAATATATAAAACACTAGAAGTGGCATAAATATCTAGGGGCACTGTTTAGTGCACCACCACCCATAAGGCTGTCTGGATTTTCCATAAGAGTGTTTATCTTGTCTAGTTAGCTTGTTTGATGATGCACCATGTTTCTGAGAAATAATATATATTTCATGAAGTGTTAAAACAATAAAAAATAATAATACTTCCATTAAGAAAAAACTCCACATCAATCCTTCATAAACAAGATACTGCATGTACGGAGGTAAAGACCAATCAGCTTTAAAAACAATAAAAATGCAGAGGTGGATGAGTGATAAATCAGAGGCAGGTGTTTGCTCAAGTCCTTACGTAATAAAACGAAACATGTTTGTATAGGGTGGGGTTTAAAGGTATGAGCAATGATACAATAAAAAAAGCATTTAGGGTTTATGAAATTATGGCTACAGACCAATCTCTATATAAAAATTACCATGATTTAGTGTTGAAGTACACACCTTTATCTAGCAATGCTGTTATCAGTTCTAGTGTGTTAGCGTGTGGGTGTGTGTATGGGTAAGTCTTGTGGAATTCCCCTTGTCTCAGTGCGCTGCTCCGCAGGGGTTGTCCGTGGTCTGGCAGCCCATGTTGGGATATTTGACCTGCACTCTGAAAAGGGTCCCGTCTGCACACATACAGAGCTTGTACCTCTCCAGGCCTTCATTGAAGTACAGCTCACCCCCCTGAGAGGTGTTAGGGATGCGCGATGGACTAAACATCACAGAGCCATTCAGAACAATGCTGTTCTCCTGTGTATGACATGACATTCAATGAGTTGTTCACTAAAGTGGTATGACCATAAGCAGGCTTAAATCAGTACTGTGCTCGTTACTCTAGATTCACACAAAACACGTGTATCCGATTATTTAATGTCTACACTGAAGCAGAAGGATAAACTCACAGCTTTGAGCTCAATATCACCGCCCATCCTGAACTCCACTGTCTTGCCCATGATGAAGACGCCCTCATTTCCACGAACGATAGCCTTGCCGTCACCCTTGATCATGAGATCAGACGATGCGTTGCAAGTGATCTGTAAAATCACATTCTTAATTTAATTTAAAAAATCCCTTCATATCAATGGTTCTCAAGGTGATGTAAATTAATTATGCACGGTAAATGCAAAAATATGTGGACGCCCTGCCATCACACTCATAGACTGTATGCTTGATGGACATGCTATTCCAGCTTTGCTATTACAAATGCATTAAACTCTTCTGAATCTACAAGGGCTTTGTTATTACATTCGGGAGAAGAAACATATGGATGTAATGGTCTGGTGTAAACATATTTGGACATGTTGAGTATATCTTTCATCTTCATAAATACTAACATTAAACAGAGGTTTTAGTGATTTATTTAACTGAATATTTAGATAAGAATAATATATTACACAAATGTAAGAAAGTGAAGAAAAAAAAAGAAAGATTGTAAAAACTAAAGCATTCAAAGACATTCTATACCATTGTTTGCTTCCAATTTTTTGGCCACAGTTGGAGGTAAAATACAATAAAATGCTGCACAGTGATTGTTGTCTGTACCTTTATTTGTAAGCCAAAAAGAAAACACAATCTACTCCATTACTGTACTTCTTTTGTGTATCTGTACTTTACTTAAGTATTTCCCACATACTTTTTGATTCTTCACACTAATATTTTTGATGAAAAACCTGTACCATTACCCCCTACACTTTAAAAAGAGATTCTCAAGAGATTTTAAAGTTGTACTTGGCAGTGGTGGCTCAGTCGGTTAAGGCTGTGGGTTACTGGGTTACTGATCGGAAGGTCGGGGGTTTGAGCCCCAGCATCGCCAAGTTGCCACTGTTGAGCCCTTGAGCAAGGCCCTTCACCCTATCTGCTCCAGGGGCGCAGTAAGCTGGCTGACCCTGTGCTCTGACCCCAGTTTCCTAATTGGGATATGCGAAGAAGACATTTCACTGTGCTGTAAAGTACATGTGACAAATAATTTAACATTCTTCTTCTTCTTCTTCTTTATACTTGTAGTGAAGTATATTTTAAGGCAAGTACTTTTACTTGAGTATTGCGTTTGTGTATTTTGCCACCTCTGTATATTAGTATTACTGTATCATATTAGTATATCAGCATGATAAAACAGTTAATGGTTAACCTTTTTCCAACCAATGGATCAAACTACATGGACTAGGCTTCGCTCCCCATGTTCATCAATGAGGAGGATCGCTTCCTTGGATCGCTTCCAAGTCCTGACCACTGCAGACTGGGAACATCCCATAAAAGCTGCAGTTTTGGAGTTGCTCTGACCTAGTTGCTTAGCCATCCTAATTTGGCCCATGTCACAGTAGCTACAATTACAATATCTCCTGCCAATGGCACCTGGAAGTGGATGGGTATATTAGGCAGCAAGTGCACCACTTGATGTGTTGGAAACAGAAAAAACATATTTGCTTTTACATCAAAATTTTTATTTTATTTTACATGCTTGTTCTTCCATTTTGACATGTCAGTAACCATTAGCTAGCTATTCCAATCATGTTCTTACAGTTGGTGGGTTGGTTCCTTTCTTGTTTATCTTTAATTTATTTCATCCATTCAGGAGAATTTACACCAAACTGATTTTTAATGGCAAAAACATCATCTGCGATGTTTAGTTCTGATAAACATTTCCCTGTTTATGTGGTCAGGATTAATAGCAAACTTTCTCATGTTGTTCAGTTACTCATGTTTATTTCAACCTGAGTCCTGCTCACATAAGAACAAAAAGCCAAGTCAGAAAGGAAATACAGAAATATTGTGATTTATATTGGGAAGATGGAATGAAATGTGATACAAGAACACTCACCCTTTCTGTGGAGGCTTTCTTTACATTGAGCACTTTGACCTGTTTGGGCAAGTGGAACTCGTGGTTCTCAAAGTCTGTGCTGAAGAAGGTGTTTTGTGTGCGTGGGTCAGTGAAGGAAATGCCTAGGTCACTGGTGATAGATGTCTTGTCCTTCTCAACACTTAGCCTAGTGTTCCCTTGTTGAAACACCACCTAAAGCATCCACAAATTCAGACAAAGTGATTTAAATAGGAAAAAAACAAAAACAAAAAAACACTAGGGGTTTAGTAGCACTTGCTGACTTAAAGGCTGCTATGTTTTAATGACTAATCAGTAAACCTTCTCCATACTCACTGGGTTGTTGTTGCCAGTGATGACAAGGTCCTGATCTTTCCTCCCTCCCACAGTGCTTTTGTACAGTGGATGGACCACGCCCATGTCAGCTTTCTGCTTGAAGCGCAGCAAACCACTCTCGTGGAACTCCATACTGTCACAACCATTAGGGCCGATCCGAATAACCGTCCAGATCACCAGAGTTATCTGGCACACAGTAAAATCACCAGGAAATCCATTAAGACTTTCATACCATTATCCAATCAAAAGGTTTATTAACAGAATAGTGTGAAAAAACATATTACTGAACTGAACTCTAATACTTAAACAAGACTGAATGACATCCAGACACACATTATTTCTCCATTTTGACTTAAGCTGAAGTTCTTGACTTGTATCTGCATCATATTCATTGCACTGCTGTCTTACGATTAGAAAGTGTATAAATAGAATATGAAAAGTGTAAGAACAATATAAAAATAATTTTCAAAAAAAGCACTTGATTTCAAGTCTCCTCTTTAGATTTACTCACAATGAGGTTGATGAGTGCAAGCAGGAAGAGCAGGACTATGATGCACACAGCAATGTTGCCTTTTCGACCCCTCAGCCCAGTCTTGTGGAGTCTCTCCTCCTCTATGGGCACATATCCAGCCTTGAAGTTACTGTTGTGCTCCTTACTAACGTTCCTTCGCTCAATGGCTTTCTCCCGCATCGACTTCTTCACCGGACCATTTGAACTCTCCTGTAGGGAAGGAAAGGGATGACACGGTATTTTACGCATACTTATACACTTATTTATTTTTCTCTATTACATGATTATACCGTTATTCTACCACTCAAGGTTTGGACACAACTCCTCAAAAAAATTAAAAAGATTAAAATATATTTAACTATTTAAGGATAATAATGACAATTATATGACAGTTAGTTCTGACCGAAAAATCTGATTAGACAAGAGGTATTCAATAAGTGAGGATAATAGACTGTAAAATCACTGGGAGGTTTAACTACATGTATCACTCTGTGTCCCAGATGTTCTAAGAATCGTTAATTACACTAACTGTCGTTCATAGCATGGGTGAGTGTACGTGGGTACGATCTGCAGTACTGAAGAGAGGGCAGCTGCCTGCCAAAACCCAAATTCAAAACCAGTTACAGAAGCACTTTCAGCAAGAAAACACATCCGATGTTATTCAATTCAATTCAATTTTATTTGTATAGCGCTTTTAGCAATTGTCATTGCCGCAAAGCAGCTTTACACAATCAAAAGAATTATTTAAGTTTATGATATTTAATGTTATGATATATTATGTCGTCTTAAACAACAGAATCACCTAAGCCAAGCTACATTGACCAAAAATCCTTTTATAACTTCTTATCAAAGACAGCGCTTGGTGTGTAAAATAATTGAATTGTACATCCTACATAGCTCACTAGCTTTTCATTTAACCCGAAGTTAACAGGACTGCCCACTACCTCTATGGTTTACTCTCCTCACCTTTTGGCTACATAGTAACCGTAAGAATTTACGTAAAACTACTTTCACCCCATTAATTACACTCTGTCGGTCGCCAGCTCCGCCAAGCGGGGTTAGATAGGTTCGCTAGACACAGAAGATTGTGTGTTGGCGATGCAAAATAACTGGTTGAAAAAAATCATAATATGTTAACTATGAATGGTGTTTGTGGAAGTGTTGTATAAAAACAATATGGCACTCAAGGTTGTGCTGTTTTGCTAGATATCAGCACAGCTGTAGGCACGAGGGCGCAGCCCGAGTATACGACAGCACTCTGTGCTCTCATGTGATATTGCTTAATTAACAAAAAAACAATCACAAACTGGATGGGCAAGAATAAGCAGCCAAAATGTCAATAATAAAATTAAATATTAGGTAACTATGAAGAAGTGCAAAGCAAAACATTTTGGCAGATTGGTGCTCTGGGACACTCCGTTATGTGTCTACGTCATGCCAAGAAGAAAGAAGATCAGCCATGAACTTAAAGAAGTGATTGTTGTTACTCATCAATCTGGCATGGGCTATAAGGCCACCTCCAAACAATTTAAGACTCACCATTCTACAGTGACAAGTGTTAACAAGTAGAGAGCTGATTGTTGCCATTCTTCCCAGGACTGGCCATTCCAAAAAATTACTTCCAAGATATATTTAAAAAAAACATAACAGCAACACCATTTGACCTACAGTTTTCTGTGAGTATATAAATTTTTTGTGTTCATAAAAGCAGATGTTGCGGCAAACCGATCACGCTGGAGAAACCTCGCCACTCAATGCACTGAATGCTGCAGGAGGAACTAAGTAAGTCTAAGTAAGTTCATGAAAGCACACTCAGAAAAAAACTAATCTAATCAAAACTAAACTAAAACTGCACCAACTACAGCTTTCATGGAAGGATGATCTGAACACCCCACATATTACATATGACACATTATATCAACTGTTACGCCTGGTGGTTAAGGTAATGATTTGGCTAGTTTGAGGGTGTTTTCTAGTTCTAGTTTGATGGCTTTGGTACAAGTGCCCCAACCAAAACCCAAAGTTTATCTCCACTCACTCACTCACATCATCTATACCGCTTTATCCTGTACACAATCCTAAGCCTAACCCCAGGGTCGCGGGGAGCCCATCCAAGGAGGCTTAGGGCACGAGGCGGGGTACACCCTGGACAGGGTGCCAATCCATCACAGGGCACACACACATACTCACACACTCATTCACACACTACAGGCAATTTGGAAACATCAATTAACCTAACCTACATGTCCTTAGAATGTGGGAGGAAACCGGAATACCCGGAGGAAACCCACCAAGCACAAGGAGAACATGTAAATTCAGTTTAACTCCATCCATAGAATATTTGTTAAGAGACCTGAAGATGGCTGTTCACAGATTCTCCCTATTCAAACAGATCAGGCTTGAGAAGATGTGCCAGGAAGAATGGGACAAACAGCCCAAAACCAGATGTATAAAATGTACCCATGAAGACTTAAAGTTGTAATCATTAGAGATGGGGGAACAATCGATTCATTAATCTTTTGTAGGCAATTCATCTATCACCACAGTGACTTCTTTTGAAAATTATTTGTTAACTTACATATGTTTGTATTTGTGGAGATGAAATTTTGCTGTTCCTCCATAACCCTACAGGTGGTGTCCTGAACTGTTCACACATTGGCACACAGGACAGCATCCTGTGTGTTAGTGGCAATTTATTTGCTAACTTTGAAGAAATCCACAAAATAAAATAAAAAAGCTAAATTGATACTGAATTGGGATATTGATAAAATCATGATAATTACAGAATCACAATACAAATCAAAGTGAAATCTATGTATTGTGATATATTCTGTGGCCCATGGTGATTCCTGTCCCTAGTATTCACTGCGACACAAAAATGTGTCTACAAAGACCTGAATAATGGGTCTGTATATTGTTCTTATAAGAGTTTTCAGGCTTTGATAATAAATTTGCACAAATGTTAAGTAATTTCTGCAGAAAAAAGCAGGTCGTTTGCTTCGCATTCATAAAAAGACATAATAACGATTATAGTGTTTGGCTTGACCTAAGATTTTTAAGTATACATAAAATAATACATATGAAATAATTTTTGCTAGATGTATAAAAGCGTTTGGAAACGTGCACGACTTTTAACACGTGAACGAAACTAAATTCTAATTTGATTGATAAGTGTTTCGTGCAACGATACGTTTCTTATTGACAAACTTTTACTGTTTGCTAGTTTCTTCCTCATAAATTATTATAACGAGCCCTAGACACGTGACATTTCGGGAACATTCGGAAACGCTCGTGAAAAAGGTAGCACATTAAACAGACCGTTTTAAACGTATTTAATTTGAGATTAAATGGGATAAACATCTGTGGTATTTGTCATACACATTGTTTTAACACAATAAATATTTTCAATCATGATTTTAAAACATTCAGACATTAAAATGGTTATATACAGTATTCCCTTTTTCTGTGAATACATGTGTAAGAGACCACACTGCGGCGCTCAGGAGCGCGTAGCAAGCGTCGGTCTGTCTCTGCAGGCAGCCTACTGAGTAACGGTGTGACTAAAAATAAACGCACCCTCCGCCTTATACAGAGGAACCGATAAAACAGTACACTTTTGCTGTCGGGAAGAAACAGAGCCAACATTTGAACGAAGCAAACGGAAACAGATACACCGTTTCTTTTAAACAAAAAGTGTAGTTTTCCAGATATGAACGCGGACCATGCATAAAGATAAACAAAAAGGCACACACTTCTTTACTACACTTTCATATAATAATCTAAGAAACAAAACTACATTTCGCGGACCATAAATGATAACAAAAGATTCAGACAATAATAAATGTAATAAAGCAGGTTATTTGAGTTTATAATATAAACAGACCTGCTCGGACGCCATCTTGTCCCTCCCTCCCTGTCCTGCGCCTGATAGCGGCGAACACACACACACAAACACAGGAATGTTCCACTGGAAAAATAAGGAAGGGACCACTACGTTACACTAAATTATGGGAATTACAGTGTAGTGGCCAATAATAAAATAAAAATACATATATAAATCTGATCAATAGAGGTATGCAATGCAGAACCATCATTAAAAAAATTGATTGTTTTGAAGCACAAAAGTCACATTTTTAATGGTTTGGTCTGTGTCGTAAGGAGGCCTGTATTGGGTTTTCCAGAAATGGGAAGCCCAGATATAGCAATGCCAATATATTTAACCAAAGACTTTGTGCGGTAGCTGGGCAGGCAAGAGCGCAAGGACACAAGCCACCAAGTTAGTAGGCAAAAGTTTGTACCACTCATACACCGATCAGCCATAACATTATGACCACATATCTAATATTAAGAAGGTTCCCTCTTTGGCAAAGTGATGCACTGTGTATTCTGACACCTTTCTATCACAAGCAGCATTAACATTTTCTTCAGTTTGATCTACAGTAGCTCTTCTATTGGATCAGACTACACAGGCCAGCCTTCGCTTCCCATGTGCATTGGTTAGTCTTGGCCACCCATGACCCTGTCGCTGGTTTACTGGTTCTCCTTCCTTAAATTACTTTTAGTATGTCCTGACCACTGCAGACCAGAATGGCTTTGACCGAGTCCTCTAGCCATCACAATTTGATGAATTCATTGAATTCATTCAAATCCTTACGCTTGCCCATTTGTTCTGCTTGCAACACATCAGCTTCAGTGTGTGAGAAGGGCCAGATTGCAATGGCTAGACAACTGGGTCAGAGCAACTGCAGCTCTTGTGGCATGTTCCTGGTCTTGGATTACTTTTGGTAATGGATCCATAAATGGATGATGGTTCTAAATTCAATGAGTTATCGTTTTAAAGAATTACAATCTCAGTATTGACCAAAATAATCATGATTATGACTTTTGCCATAATCAAGCAGTTTTAGTGTAAACATAGTTGATAATGTACGTCTCAAATTGTCATTAAATCTTTTCACTTGAAGATTTTTGAAATATAGAATTTTTAGGGATTTCTTAACAGCACGAAACAGCATGAAATCAAATGGACAATTCAAACATACAAACTAAATATAAAATACAAATAAAGAATACATTTAACATAATTATTGTATAGTTGAAAGAGATATACACAGGGATTATTTTTACAGTTTGGCGGTAAAACTAGATTAAACAACACACCACCACACACGTAAACAAACTCCGACATTTAACACCACTGGTTTACAATAACAGTGTCTTCTTTACAACACTGCAGACCTGAAGTCTCTCTCAGGAAGTGGACAACTTTGAGCACTTCAAGTCCGGGGAGGGGGCAACTAACACTGTTGCTACAACTAAAGAGCGTCCATGGCATCCTATCAAACCGGCAAGTGCAGGATTTTGTGTGTGTGTGTGTATACAAAGGCAGGAGGGCAGCTGTCGTGCAGACTCAGCCCAGATTAAGAAGTGCAGTGCTTTGCCCTGAGACGTCGTGAAGTCTTTAACAAGATTAAAGGGGAGTTTTACACCGTGTAACATGGCAGACACATTGCGGAGGCTGGTGAACACTTCATCCTACAGTGTCCTGCAGCAAAAACTAGAAACCTGGTACAAAGACTATCATGTAAGTTCATGCACTAATGGCATTCACACTATATTAAGGTTAATTAATTGTGTAGGCTAAATGGTCAATTCCACATACTTTCTTGGTGTGGATCATTACATTGTAAATGCATGTGATCTGATATGATACAGAGAATACTGCTGGAGCTGCAAACAGTGTTAATGCATTTGACTGTAACTATAACTACAAGTTGTTAAGATATAATTACAATGTTCCAACTGGGGGGAAAGTGTTTGAATGGAATGTTTGGATTTATTGGCAAAGTTAGGTTACTATGGATGCCAGTAGTCAGGGCAACCAGACAATCATCCAGGGTTTCACTATAGCTTATGTCGATGCCTCAGACTCAGTAGTGAATGAGTCTAGAGTTGTAAAGTCCTCACACAGTCTGGTGTGTCTACACACCTTGCATTTTACCAAAAATGTGGTGGTGGACAATTGGTTACAGGAAAATGAATGAAAATTTAAGACGCAGTTTTTCTTGGTTGCAGATAGTGAGGAGATTTTTCAAATATGCTGGAAGTGTCCATGCAGCTCAGTTAGTGTTTTTTATTTAGTTTTTATAAAACATAATAAAACATATTGAAAATATATACTCCTGTAGCAGCCTATGGGACATGCTGGAATTTTTTATTTTTTTACATTTCTGTTGTAAAGAAAAACGACAGAAAGACAAAAATCTAATTTTTACTTGATCAGCTTAGGAAGCAGGAAAATAACTTATCACCTGGCGTAGATACATTATGATCATAAGTATGTGGAATTACCCTTACCCTTACACATGTGGGCCTTCCCCAAACTTTTCTGAGCCATGAACACCTTAATCACTGAAGCACTGTTCCTACAGGTGATTTCATGTGACCAGAACCTGAACCGATGCTGTGAGCTGGTGGAGCTTACCTCAAGTATTCAGGCACAGCTGTTCACTATACTCAATCTTACTGCACAAGAAGGTACATATCCTGGTTCAACTTAAAGCTTTGCCTTGCTAAGTTTGTGAAATCTTTTACTTCAATTCACTGACACTATAATCAGTCTGCATGTCTGTACAACCCACTTATTTTAGATTGTTGTAATAATCTGCTAAACTTTTGGTTTCATGTTCTAGGTGGTCATTATGCAGGAGTGGATACACTTAAATCGCGCTTGCTGCCATGGCTTGGTACATGCTTCACAATGGCAAGTGCCGCTGTCTCTTCAGACACCAGTCTCAATCTTATTCAGGTAATTATTTCTTTAATAACATTCCACATACTTTCTTGGTGTGGATCATTACATTGTATTTGCATTTTTTAGTTATGCCTTTTTGTCAAAGATACTGTATAGTGCCTGGAAGTAATATTCTCTACTGTATGTGCGTGGTATAGGACAATGTGGAGAAGGAGCGAAGGATCCGTGAACTGTCATTGTCCCATGAGAGTGACATGCAGAAAATTGAGGACCAACTCTGCTCTACACGCATAGAGCTGGACTCTGTCAAACAGCGGTCAGTTTGAGTTCCACTTACCTACAGTAGTACACTAAGATGCATTTCAACACCTACTTAATTATGTGACTTACCCAAGACATGGTTCCAGTTATTTGTAGATTAACAGTCAGTATCCGGTGATAGCACATATAAGCTTGGGTTTTATCTGCCCTCAGACTTGCTGATGCTAATATTGAACTGGACTCCACCAAAAACAGGTCAGCGACCACCCTTCTTGCCACAGAAGATGAGATACTGCACCTGAAAGCAGAGTGAGTTACATGACTCCCACTAATCCTAGAACACAAAAAAAATATTAGCAAAATTGTCATGTTTATAGAATTTTGATTTTAATATTTATAGGATTGTGCTTGGAATTCTTGTTTGCTTGCCATAGTATATACACTCATTGGCCACCTACCATTAACTGTATTTGTGTTTTGTAGTAGTAACTATCAAATGAAATTTTTTTTTTTTTTTTCATTTTCCAGTTCATCAGCTCTCCCTATTGTGTCCATTATGAAAGCCGTCCATTAATCTAGGAACGTCTATAGTCCAACTAGGGACTTTGGAAGCCAGTGGTGACAGTTATATTTATTCACATTTTCATGATCGTGATAGGACCTCCAGTTAACATTCACACACTATTATTTTGGGAACCCCACTTAGTCTAGTCTGCATGTCTTTGGACAGTGGGAGGAACCCCACCAAGCACAGGGGGAACATGCAAACTCCATGCACACACACAGGTGGGAATCGCAGACCCTGGAGATCGAAGGCGACTAACCACCGCCATTCATTAAGAAAAACGGACTAGTCAATACTGATATGGTCGAGTGTGTGGGGTATTATGGATGTAACAGGCAGGAGTTGAAAATACTTTGGTAATTGTTTTAATTTTGTTATTATGCTTAAGTATTATTTTGGTGTACCTGTACAGTACAAGGCCTGACAATAAGCCACCTTTAACTTTGTCTGTAATTGGATACCTGTCAGGAGAAGACCCTAAAGCTCCCCTCTTCATCATAAATGAATAGGTTTTTCTTTTATTAAGCACATTATTTTGAAGTGATGAACAAGTTTTTAGCCCAGGACTTCCATTATTACAGTGTGTTGTGTATTGGTGCAGGTTGCGAACAGCCTATGATCAGGTGAACCTCTATAAGAAGAAACTGGATGTGCTGGAAGACTATGAGAGGCAGGTCAGATTACTGAGAGAGGAGGTTACGTTTCTCACTGCTGAGAAATCCATGCTACAGGAAAGGTAACACACACACACATACAGACACACACACACACACACACACACACACACACACACACACACACACACACTTGTGGTTATCATCTATATGAAATTTTAACCATAGTCACAGCTTAGAGTAGCATCTAAATTCTACTGTGTGGTACTGGATGATTTACATCCTCCATGTTTCAGACTGGTCCGAAGTCGCTCTCCCAGTCCTCTTCCCCGGCAAAGTCATAACAGCAGTCCTATAAGGAGTCAGTCTCCTACACGTGCCCAGCTCACCAACTCATCTCGACATGCCCGGCTTGTGTCACGCTTCTCTGACCTGTATGCCATTGAACGCTTGGAGGCCCAGAGCCTTCTTCGCCGCTACATTGATGACTTAGAGACAGTGCAGAGGATCATCTTCATTGCTACTGTGGTATGAAGAATAGCCACTGCTTTACCTTTTGCATTATCAGCAAACCTCATTATTTCTGTTTGTGTTGTTGTCCTATTCTGTTAATTTTCTTGCTTATATACTTACTGCTGTTCCTATTTAATTATATAGATCTTAGTATAACGCTATAATAACAACAATATATTGGTAGACTAAATAAAATTTCAATCATATCAATACAATTCTTTTGTTTCACAATACAATGACAAGTATGATCACCAAGAATGAATTCTGACTAACCTTTCTTTTGAACCAACAGGAATCATTTCAGGCAGCGAAACTGGCTTATCGTCAGTTTAAGCTGCGTGTGAGGAAAACACTTTCTCCTACGCAAGTGGGTCCTGAGAGTCTGGAGGATGCTGTAGTGGACTACATCGTCAGAAACCTTGATCTTTACGATGTGCAGACAAGTGTTAGTGTATGTCCTCTGATTTTTCATGCATATAATAACTGAATTATGAATACAGTGCTCTGTTTTATCCTCTATTTAACAATCTCTTAATTAGAAAATTAGAGTTAGGGATCAGTAACAACAGCATCATTCTGGGCATTACTATTGTCAGTTAGATCACTCTGATGTGGCTGTAAAAGATACAAAGCTATATTTCACATTCAGTAAGTAACATGGTGGCACGGTGGCTTGGTTCGCTTGTCCTGTTATGCTAAGTGTTCACACTGGCATCTAAAATATTTCGAACAATAGAAGGCATGTGAACAAGGTTACAATTTAAGATGAATCTACTTGAACTACCAAAACAATGCTTGGAGCCGGGGCTCAGTGCGCTTGTTGGATTTATTTATATATGGTGGTATCTTAGACGACACAATGATTTAATGGTTAGCACTGTCGCCTTGTACCTCCAGGGTCCGGGTTTGATTCCCACCTCAGTTCTGTGTGCGTGGAGTTTGTATTTTCTCTCCTTGCTTGGTGGGATTCCTCTCGGTGCTTCAATTTCCTCCTACAATCCAAAGACATGGAGGTTACATTAACTTGCATTCTCAAATTGCCTGTAGTATGTGAACGTTGATGACGTCCTACCACGGTAGTAAAATGGGAAAACAGTCGTAACTTGGCATATGTCGTAACTCGCCTTACGAAATTTTACCTCAAGAACTAAAATTTTGCAAGAAATTTGCCTCGACCTGTAAATTTTCGACATATAAGTGACCAAGTTGGTTGTGTATACCTCCGGTTGCGCGTACATCCAGTTGGCTGTGTGGGAGTCATTCAAAACTTGTTTGTGTCAGTGGAAAGCCAAGAGAAGTGAATTAGCATATTTGTGTGTTGTTGTTTTTTTTGCATTGTTTGCAAGATTTTGTAAACACATAGCACTATGGGTCCCAAGAATATTATGCAGGATATCAGCAAGTATAAAACGGGGCCAATTTCAGTTTTATTTTTAAAGCAATCGGTGCCAAGACAAATCATAAATTAAGGTTATTTGAGTTTTAATATCTATTTATTTTATATTTTACTTAATTTACATGTCTTTTCTAAATGTTTTGATTGCTTTAATATGCAAAAATAGGACCATTAGACCATTCTTAGACACTTCAAACTGCATAAATGTATTTTTAAAACGTCTTACTATTACAAATAACCTGAAAAATATGTTGAACACAGCACAGGTGTACTCAGTGGTTGAGAAAGCTGTTTGGAAAAACTGATTACCGGTTGAGAAAGTTTGTTTTTGTTTGGATGGCTTGCTGACGCCATCTTATCTACATTCTACTCTATGACTGCCATAGATTTGGGAGCGAGCTTTGTTTACATGGGTAGTAATGGGGTAGGTTCAAGATGTTGAAAAATAACAATTTAAACCTCCAATCTATCTACCACAAAATTAGAAATTTACTCATGAAAAACTGACAAATCTTACCTATATCACCTATAATTATTTTCCATCTTTACATCTAACTCAATAATTAATTCTATTGTTGGATGCTCACAACCATCTATTTAGATGTTATGAAATACCCCAGGATAACAGGCAATATAAAGTGTAGGCACCAAGAAATGATGGTCAACTTTAACATGACCTTTCATGCATTCTGTCTAAACATTTAAAATGTTTTAATTATAGCAATGCTGTGCTGTAAACTGTGACTTAATTAACCTATGATACTACAGCTATAGCCATGTTTTTGCTTTGTTCCAGGATGTGATCAACTCAATGAACGTGAATCCACGCATATCCTTCCCTCCTGAGGTGGACTTCATGCTCATCAGTAGTTTCATCAGAGAGATGTGTAGAATTGCCTTCGATATGCAGACACTAGATCCTCCTCTAGACTTCGCCTTTAGCTCTGATGGGGAACTCTACAGTGACATCAAGTGAGAGGATATCCATCCTTCTGTAGTTTTTATATGCTACTATGTCACAAATGATGCAAAATGAAAGGATGTTAGTAGGAGTGAGAAGTGGCAGGTAGGGGAGAGTAGAGGTGAGTAGAAGTAAGAAAGGAAAAGTAAAGTAGGTATGGATCATGGTGAGTAGTAGTAAATAGATGTGAATAGGAGAAAGTGCAAGGGAGTAGGGGTGAGTGGAAGTAGGGGTGAGTATGGATGAGTATGAGTGAGTAGGTAGGATTAGGAGTGAGTAGAGAAGAGTAGAAGTGGGTAGGCCTAAGTAGGGATGAGTAGAAGTAAGTAGGGATGAATACACGTATGAGGCACGAGTAGGTATGCATAGAGTTAGTAAGGGCGAGTACACAATAGTGGGGTGAGTAGGAGTGAGTAGGCTGAATAGGCATGAGTAGGGGGAAGTTGGAGTCAACAAGGGTGAATAAGAATGAGTAGAGGTAAGTAAGGGTAAGTAGGGGTGAGTAGGGGCAAGTAGGTATCAGCCGGGATGAGTAGGAATGAGTAGGGGTGAATAGGAGTTAGTAGGAGTTAATCAGGGTGAGTGGGAATGAGTAAAGGAGAGTAAGAGTAAGTCACAGTGAATATAAGTCAGTCAGGATGTGTAAGTATTAGAAGTATTGAGTAGGAGTTAGTAGGAGTGAGTAGAAGTAGTTCAGGGTGAGTAGGGGTTAGTAACATTAGTCTGGTTGAGTAAATATTAACAGATGTTTTAAAATAAAATCTTCTTTTATTCCTCCTAAGGTACCGGCGTAGTTATGATTCAGAGTACACTGCACCACTGGTGGCGTATCACATCTGGCCTGCACTAATGGAGGGTGACAGGGTCGTAGTGAAGGGAGAAGCTGTGACAAGGAGAGGGGCCTTGGTATACACACACACACACACACACAAACAAACACACACAGGCTCAAAAGATCAATGTTAATGGAAATTGCATGTTTCTAACAGGAAGACAAAACAGAGCATTATTACACACAGGTGGATTCATTCATTTAATCACCCACTTCTTCCACCAAGATTTCCCTCTTTATTCACAAAACACCACAAAACCACACACACTGTCACATGGTGCGCGGGTTGCAGCTATGCCATCTAGGTGTGTAAATGTGTTTCTAATGTGTTAATTGTAACACTATTTGTTAAACGTGTATGCATACGTAAGTATTTGCTGTAACAGTAGTTTCAGGTCCTGGGTGTCAGTGTTGTAAGTGTGTTGGAATCCTTTCTGCACCGTGTGTGTTAGTTCTCTAACAGTAACGTTGTGTGTTGTGTGTGGTAGTGGAGGAGCCGAAGTCGCAGCTGCAGTCCAGTTCGCTCTCGCTCAGGAAGCCCCAGCCACACCCGTGTAAGATCATTTTGCTAATTTCAAAAATCATACTTAATGGTCATTTTATATTTATTAATTAAGAACCTATTAAAGGTATCTGTAAATGTGTGTTGAATGTAATGTGTGTTGAATGTAATGTCTAATTGTAGTCTCCTCTAATGTCTAATATCTATTTTTGTTATCCTCTCTCTCTCTCTCTCTCTCTCTCTCTGTCTCTTTCTCAATCTCACACAATACACTTTCATTCAGATGTCCGGTCGCAGTCGGAGCCCATCCCCAGGACGTCTCTCAGCCAGTCGACTGTAATTTTCACAAGTTAAGTCACTCAGAAGGTGCTGAAAAAACCCTCATTTCAGACAAAAACATTTACCATTCATTTTTTTTCCATTTATATATTTTTTTCTCTTTATACAAACCCAATGTCAGCAGCATCAGATGTACACCAGGAATATGCTTTAATAATCCAGGACACTGGTTAACACTATATTTTATTGAGTTACACTGTAGCCTTAAAATTTCCTCAGTCTAGTTATGTGTAAGATGTTATCTGGCAAAGACTACAAACTTTAAAGGTGCTATGGTTTCAGTCTTTCCTATACAACATATGTGATTTTGTGTGTGGACAGTGTTACAACAGGGTGGAGTCTCTGTATCGTAGCATCTCCAGTTCTGTACAGTAACACTTTGAGATCTCTTTTTCCTCAGTACTGTGTGTTATGTATGATTAACCTTATTCCAAAATCCCACTTTTTTTTTATGATTGTCCCAATATTTGTGGTAGATTTCTTCTAATCAGAAAGCGTAGTCATTAAAACGTCTTGCATGGTTATTAATAAAGTATATTACAGATCAATAGCACTACTTCTTAAATAATCGATAAATCACATCAAAGTGGTCAAAACTAACAGTTCAATGTAATTGGACATGCATGGAATTTTATTATTATATTTGCAATTTTTTTTTTATGTTACATAAATGTTTTTCCCCTTGCTTTGCCACTTTACACTTGTGTTAGACCACTATGTTGGCAATGTCACTTGGTGCTAAGGTGCTAAAGTTTACTTATGAAGACCACCATCACATTGTGGTTTTTAAATGTTTACTGGTGTCATCATCAGGGTGCTCATTAATTTCTTTCTATTTTAATCACTGTGTTTCAATGTTTTCTCTGTTATAACTTTATTGTAATGCATTAAAAACTAATTAAACAAATTTTAGTGAGGATTTTGTTAACATTATGTTTTAAGGCAACTCATGTTTTAAAACCAACATTCAACTTTTATTTTCTCTTATAATAGAAAATTAAGTTTGACAACTGAAACATTTCTCTGTAGTTGATTGTAGGAGTTGTAGTGATTGGTTTAGATCAAGATGTAGATACAGTTTATAGCAATTACTTTCTGGGTTTTATTGGTTTATATAAGCTCAAGCCCTTAAAAGTATCAAAAACTATTACAATAACCACTACAACTACTGCAATGAGAAATGTTCGAGGTGTCAAACTTTAATCTTCTATTATAAGAGGGAAAAAAAATAAGGAAACATTTAATGTTCACCACATGTTTAAGTCAAACTGGGACTAAGCGGTCCCTTATTTTTTATTTATTTAAAAAATCAGTATATATTCAGTATTCTCCACTAGGGCACAACATAAACAAGGTGTCTTGATAAATTCCTGTAAGCTTTTATAGCCAGTCGATTTACAGAACTATTAAACAGTTTAAGTGAAAGGGCAAAAATATAATAATAAATATTTTCTTAAATAATATTACTTTTAAAAAAAGAATGATAATAAGTACCACTGAAATACCATTAAGCAATCTCTGTGAAATAATAAATAATTACATTTGTAAATTAAATCTGTGTAAAAAATCTACAAAAATAACATGCAACTAACAGTACAAATATAACATGTACTGTAAATTATAGCGATGAATTACTAATGCTGTTTTATGTTTGCTGGTCCAGGGTTTCTTTTAAGATTAATACCATCACAAAGTCTGCTTCTTACAAAAGTTTAAGGTTTAGCCATAGATGATCTTTTCAAATAATTTAACCACAAAAATACTCAAAATTCAAATCACCATGGAGTAATTGCATCATGGATTCAGAATAGTTTAAAACAAAAACTGGTTGGCTTTGATAGAAGGTTAAGGCTTAACTAGAGAGCGAAAATTTCTGAAGAAATTTTAAGTGTGCCTCTGCGACGGCCGGGTCAGTTCTAATGTGCGTGGATACCATCCAGTGCGTGGTGGAGCCTTCCGGTGCATCATAGTCACAGCCGTGATGTCACAGCCGTGATGTCACAGCCGTGATGTCACAGCCGTGATGTCACAGCCGTGATGTCACAGCCGTGATGTCACAG
>JAOVVA010000035.1:5848291-5873440 GCA_028565275.1 Leiocassis micropogon
GGGGCCGAATACTTTTGCAAGCCACTGTATTAGTAGCAGACGTCCATGCATGTGATCACAATCATCCATAAAATAAAACTTACTGACCGTTTCTGGGCCTCTTGCTTGCTGCAGCAGGTTTCACAGTAGTACTTATACTCACTGCAGAGCGTCTCTGTGTTACTGAAGTCCCTGTACACACAAGCATGACAAGTCAGAGTTGAGACCTTAAAGACAGTGTACAGTGACGTGCAAAAGTCTTGAGCACCCTTCAGTTACTTATATTTTGTTTCCAAAGAGCCAGACCTTTTTTTTTGGTCTCTCATTTTCAGGCCAGTCTCTGTATCTGATCAGTTTCAAAGGAATGTTTTTTGTTTGTTAAGCCAACCAGTGGAACAGACAGGAGGGGAAATGAGGTTGCTGCTGAGGTTGTTACATACACAACCAATTTTTAAATTGTATTTTTAGGCACTTTGCAGCCGGTCACAGTAAAGTATTTGTTCCCATTTCTTTAGTTAAAGCTACATAATTAAATTAAATTAAATTTAATATGAAGAAACATGGGATGGCTCAGATGGCTCGAGTATGTTCCTGGGTGACATATATACCTGAGACAATGTGTTATTGAAGTGTTCTGCTCGACATCCACAGACAAATCCAGGAAGTCCTCGTCTTTACTGCTTACCTGGAATTGGCAAAAACACAATTCTGGTGAGCATGTATGTGTGGGTATAAGTGTATGTGATTTCCATGCAGAACTTCAATTCTCAGTTATATCGGCATATTGTTAATTTATGACTTTATCTCTTTGTAATGTTATGTGTCTCACATGGCTCTTATTGTACCCTGTTTCTGGAAGTATGTTTTTGTGTTTTGGCTGAAAAATAACAACCTATGACCTTTGCACCCAAAGGAAAAAAGTAAAACCAGCAATATGTGCACAAAAGACAGTGCATTATGATTTGGGATATCAGAAATTTGGTATAGCATTATGACTACAAATTACACACATATTCAAGTGGGACTGACTCAGTTGGGCAAGTTTGGAAATGAAAAGTTACTCCATGGTGCTGATCACTGTGCCCCATACGGTTGCTAAATTCTCTGTAGTTTGTGAAGGACAGGTCGGTTTCCTTGTTAAGGGCAGTGTTTGGTGCAATGTAAACCATCTGATAATAAATAGAAATGGGATTCCATCTATCTAGAAACCTCTGTAGTTTAACTAATGACTGTGGAGGCCAATGGTGATTATCACTGTATTTATTATCATTTATTTTACAACTACGGCAGGACCTCCGATCAACATTCACACACGCATTCAAACACTATGGGGAATGTGGGAACAACAATAGCCTAATCTGCATGTTTTCCGAATGTAGGAGAAAACCGGATTACAAGAGAGAGCAAATTGTCTTTTGTACCTGGAGGAAACCCACCAAGCGCAAGAACATGCAAACTCCATGCACTCAGACCTTGGGGAGGGAATCAAACCCAGACCCTGGAGGTGTAAGGCATCAGTGCTAACCACTAAGCCACTGTGCTGCCAGAAACAGGATTAAATGTAATAATATAACACAACAAAATAAGTGATTTTTTATAATTATATTTTTTATAAAAAACAATTGTTGTTTAAAAAAATAATAAAACACTACACTTCCATAAAATTAAACAGTTGATCACACAGTAAACATACAGTGAAATGACTACATGTCCCTATGCTCCATTGATCAAAACCTGAGGATAGGAAAGGCTACAACTAAATACAGAGAAAAAAGGTGCTTGTTTTTAGCCAGTGTTTAAGTGAATTATGCCCCTTTCCTATATTCCTGAATGTCTTGATCTTGAGATTTTTGGAAATCCTAGGCAGATCCACGTTTGTCAGGGGTTCACTACGACTCGGTGCAATTTAGGAGAATTCAAATTGTCTGTGTGCCTAGAGTCCCTAATAGATCCACGGAGAAATCCCACCCAGCACACTAAACTACTAAAGAGTACGCTCTAATGAATAATGAATCCCAGACACCAAATTAAACACAACCAATAAAGGTGAAGCTCTCACCGTCTCGCAGTTGAGGCAGCGCGTCTCATTGGTCAGCGTACCCTGGAAGATGTCATGCACCCACGTGGACTCGTTCTTGTTCTCCGTCTCAGTTTCTGCAGGGACTGCGCTTCCGTTGTTCTTCAGCCGGCCGTTTTGTTTCTCCTGTTTCTTCTCCTCCTGCAGGATGTCTGCCACCGTGTTCAGCAGGTAGTTGAGAAACTCGTGAGCATCCTGTTGCATGTAGTTATCAAACAGGTCTGTATGGGGAGACAGAGAACAGTGCAGCGACAACTTTATATACAAGATGAAAGACCAAACCACCTTGAAATATAAATGTTACAGTATTTCCAATACAGCATTGTATTGTAAACTGTAGAATCACCTTGTGCGTGCATGTGTGGTCAGCTGACAGAGGCCAGTATTATTCATTTACTGAAAGTGTTCCAGAGACAGGACAAGGACAAGTATCTTTTCATATCCCACATGCGCGTGCATGCATGCACCAACGCGCCCCCCCCGCCCCCCGTTCTACATTCCACAGATACAGGATATTACACAAGGGCTTATTATTTGTATGCAAAGGTCAGGGGCAAATTCACTACCAGGACCTTTAAGACATACTCTTAAACCATTTTTCCTTTTTAAACATCATCTATTACACACAGGGATGCATTTGACATAATATCTCAGCATAATATCTATTCATATTGTTCATTTGCTTATTAAAATAAGCAGGTTTGATTTCCCCAGGGCTAGGATCTGCTCTTACACCAGCACAGTCTCATGGGTCTCGGAGTCAGAGTGTGAACCTGTGATTTCACTTGCGCTGTGTATAATTGAATCATGTGGCCATGGGGAAATTACAGCCTCGGCTTCAACATTCCGTCTGCTAGAGCTGGGCCTCATTTAATTGTAACCTTCTACGAGATAACCCTACTATTAGCTCCAGACGAGCACTTTACATGGAAAGTGTTTTTTAGTTGTCTTGTAAATGTTTCAACCCCAACCAACTTTGTTACGTACTTCATATCTGTCTGCGCTACACGTGTATGGAAAAGATACTCATAATTCCAACATGGGAATCAGTATAAACATGACCCGTCACAATGTCTCAGGTGTCTCAACTTTCTCAACACTGGTGCAGGCATGGACATTCGCTTTCATGATAAGTTTCCCCATTATTTAATCCCACTTGTTGTAGACATCTAACCTTTCAGGAAAATGAACGATGCAACTTGAACAGAAATATATAGACTTCCTCACCGTTTTCTTTCCTCAAACGAGAGATGAACTTCTTGGGAGGGATGACTCCCACCTTCTTCTTTTGAGTGGCGATACTGTGAAAGAGATCAGCCAGGCAGGTCAGCAGGTTCTCCTTCTTCTTCTGTTGTGCCTTGTAGGCCAGCACGCTCTCCCTGAACGGCCTGCAGAAATACAGCGCCTGCAGCACTGAGTTACAGTAGCATGTGTTCCCAAACTGAAAAAGAGAGAAAGACAGAGAGACCATAAACACTTAGATAACTTTTGTGCTTTAAGTGAAAAGAATTAGATCTGCAATGCAGTCAGAGCTGAGGGAACAATGAGGAAGGAAGAGAGTCAAACATTAAGCATTAAAACAGTGTGCATTCTGGAACTCAAAACAGCCTGGATCGAATCCCAATCACCTTTTACATCTTTTATTATTAAATAAGACAAAACTTTCTATGCCAGATGAAAAAATATGACCTGTTCTAATTTACTAACAGTGCATTGAGTAATTGTATTCAGTGCTGGCTTAGATTCAGAGAATGCACAAGTTCTGGTGAGAGAGCTGATGATTTTCTTGCAAACAAATGCCTGTGCAATAAGACAAAAACAGAGATTACAAGAACAGAGATGTTTAAAAAAAATCCCAATGAGAAGACACTGTCAAAAAAAAAAGAAAAAAGGAAGCATTAACCATGACATTGACCAGTTAACGAAGAAGCTAGTAAATAACACCTCTTAGAGACGCCATTGATTTACAGTACTACAAGCTGGGAGCAGACAGGAAAGACTGGATTATGCTCCGAGTGGTCGCTGGGATGTAACCAAGTTGTTGATCGTCAATGGAGTTCTCACAGCGCCCTCTTCAGGCCAGGCCATGTTGTAGAAGACTGCATTGAGTAGATCTTAGACTCTTTTGCTGCTCACCACGTTTATGGCATGCATGCAGCAGGTTAACATTGCGTCTTTGTCATGTTCAGAGTATACTGAAGCCAATTCCTCACACCATCACTTCATGATGAAAAGCACTGTGCTCGTTGTGGTGTTTAAACCAACCTGCCAGACGCAATTACAAAGTAGTAGGTGAGCAGTTTGATCTCATTGGAGCTGGTGAGCATGTGATCATGTACCTGGTAGGAAATTAGTGACAACATGATGGACACATTTGGAATGCACATTTTCCCATTTTAACAGAGTTCCCGCTGCGTTCTTCGATATTTTAAGGATGGAATTTTGTGGTCTAGGTTGGAGTGTGACATGCCCTTACAAGTCATTGTTTTTTAGAAAGAAATGGGGGTCATGTACCATAAATGTATATTTTTTTTAATTTTAGGTTTAATTAAAGGTTACATATTAAACTCGTTTTTAAACATTTTTTCCAGCTAAAACACAACCCACTTCCTGCATTCTGGCTGCTTGATTCTACTTCTGTTTCACTCTTTTCCCAAATTTGCTGTTTCAGTGTCTGTAGCTTTAAAATTAACTGCCGCTGAACACCTCTTTGAGGAGAAAGAGGACAACGAAGAAAATATTTAATGGGTTTCTTAAGGGCGACTGGACTAGAAAAGAGGAATTAAACTAAAAGGAAGACGAAGGAGATTAAGACCAGAAGGTGGCAGTAATGCAACATAATGGATGTCAAGTGCAGGTAAACACCAACAACACAAGACAAGAAGATGATCCCTTTGAGGAAGTGAATTGTTCTAGCCAATCAGAACACAAGGAACAGAAACGTCAACGTTTGGGGCCTACAAAGCATTTCCAGCCTGCTTTCAGGCTTTTGCTGCTTAACTTTTCTGATCAACAAAATAAGAGAAAATATATGTTTGTTGTGTTAATTCACAACAAGATCCTCAATATTTATAGATAAAAGTTCAAACACAACTATGAGCTGAAGAAGGCTAGGTTAGCCATTAGTGGTTAGCTGCTAACCATTAATGTTAAGCCAAGCCCTTATTAAGAACTAAAGACCACTTATTGACCACTAAAGAGAGTAGACAAGAGTATCACTGGAACGTGTGCTGTAAGAGTATTTCTTCCAGCATGTGGAACTTGGAGCAATAAGAATTTGGAAAGGTTAAATACATTGTTAAACATTTTTGAGAAAATGGAGAAAGAAAGTATTTGATGGGTTTCTTAAGTTTGACAGAACTAGAAATAGATGATATAGAACTGCTGATAAACATCAAGAAGACAGTACAGGTTGACGACTAGTTGTGCTGAGCAGAACTGAGCAGAGCTGAGAATTGAGCCGGGAGAGAGTCTATTGGAGTATGAGGTCACGATAGGGCGACACTCTAAGGACAAACAGCAGGGAATATGTCTCAAAATAACTAATAAAAAGAATTTTGCATGAGAGGTTTTGTTGAAGTTTGAAATTACCAGAAAATATTTGTGACTAAATATTTACATTTCAAGAAAGTAATCAGAACTAAATAAAACAAAGCCATGGGATTTAATAATGTGTTATGTTACATGATATTCTTCGTTAGTCTCATGGCCGTGAAATTATTACGTTTGGGAATGGTTGATTTACATAATTGTACTTTTCTTACTCTCTGACGTTTTTTCCATGAAGTATGTCGGTTTTTCATGGTCAAGACTGCATTCTGTTTACTTCTGACTGGAGCAGGGCAAAGCACCCAGTTTACTCTGGTGCTGTGATGAGGCTTTGATTGAACTTCATCTTGAGCAAAGCTCCGGTGTGAATCTGCCCGAGATCACCATGTTACCGTTCTTCTTGCCTTTAGCCATTTGTAAAACTCCTCCTTAAACATGTCATTTTGTAGAGCTCAAAATCATGAATAGAATAAACACACAACAATACTTGATACATTGGCAAACAATCCAACCATGTGGTTTGGATATTAAATTACTACAGCATTGTGTCCATGAGCTTGGAATGAATGAGCGATACAACACTGTAAACACAGAGAAATAAGATCTTTTTCCATGCAATGCTTCGCCTTATTGTTCCAAACTCAGACATGGTCTACAAAACTCCTCTAATTGCTTTGGCTCGTGTACAAATATGTGGCTTAATCAGAAAGCTTTAAGACTGAAGGACAAGGATACTCACATTGACCAATCCGAAGTAGTGTTCATTAATAGGGAACTGCTCTGGACCAATGTCTTTCTCCAGAGCAGAGGCATTGGTGCCCTGTAGAGGGAAAAGGAGCACAGAGAAAGAGACGAATCATCAAATAATCAGGAATTTGAACACAAGTAAAAGATTAAGCCATGATTTAAAAACCACACAAAATTTTGAACACAAAACAAAAGACACTGAACAGAGGTTAGATGATTAGATGAGGACAAATAGAACCACGGCACTAGGGGGAAAATTTACATATGGTGTAGCTGTGTTTTAAAGAAACAATAAAAACGATTTAAAGATAAATTGCACAAAGCCTAATAAAACAGTTTTTGGTTACGCAAGTTACAAAGCCCAGGTCACGTTTTTAAATTCTTCATTCGATACTCAAGCATGCCTACAAACATTAAGAGGAATATTACATCCTGATTTCAGGTGTGGTACTTATTGACTCTCAGTTAAGCCTTGTTAAGACAAAATAACCGTATTTATAGATGGTAACCCACAGTGATTTAACAAGCATGGTGTGATCCATGCGTTCATCATGCCTTCAACTGGCATGATGTTCATAAAAACGTTTAGGAAATGTTAACTTACAAAACTTTAAATGTTTGGGAATATAACAATGAATGTTTTAAAAAAAATAAAAATTCCGATGTGGTGGCAGGTAACACAAACTAATGTGCTTCCTCTGAGGCACCTTTTCAGAACTGGTTCTCTTCCTGCATTACAAGGAAACTGAACATTTAAAACACTTAACTGTTATTCACCCTCATCTACATACATGAGAGTGTAAGGTTATCATTCCCACCAAGATAGCATGGTCTATTCCTGGCTTTTAGGTTCTTTGCTTGTACCTACAATTTTCTTCCCCAAAGCCCCCCTGGCTCTTTTTATCAAACAGGGAGGGTGAAGGTCATCAGATACGTCCTCCTAGTCACATGGAACCTGCCAACTGTGCCTTATGAACGGCTGCTCACCCACGCATCATTAAGGAGTGGCGTGAAACATGCTATTCATCCTCTTTTGCTTGCATGAGTTCACATGATGACTGACCTCACCATCCCCACCCAGATTATTGTCAAGAGTTATGGCACTTTAGCTTTATTGTTAAATTGACATAACTGTCAAAAAGATTCTTCCACAGCTTGTTCTGATTTAGATTAGCCATAACATTATAACATACAGTACTACGTGTTCTGGTGCTTTTCTATCTTGGACAGTATTGACTTTTTTGGCGAGTTATTCTACAGTACATTGGCTTTTCAGTGGGATTGGACCAGACAGGCTGACCGTTGGTCCCTGGAGGCATAGATGAGCCTTCGGACCCATTATCCTGTCACCAGTTTTGGTAATCAGTGTTAACTTATTCATGTTGTGTGTGTATACTGTATTAAAAAAAAAGTCTACAGTACATGTCAGACCTTTTAGTGCGATACAGCAACTGACAAAACTAACTAAAAAAAAAAAAAAAAACTTATAATAACCTAACTTCTCGAGTAGCTCATGTTCAAATATAATTAACATGGACCTGTAGTCGCTGATGCGAGTCTGATCCACCCCTAAAGATCAGCTGTTGTCTTACTTCTCTTCTGAACTTCTTACTTTCACACTACAAAGCATTTACAGGATCACCTAATGTAATGGTAGCCATCAGAAGAATGGCACAAAGCATCACCATGGATAGGAGGTCCCTCCAAAACAGGCAGAAGGACAAGAAGAAAACTTGAAAGAACTGCAGGGGTATCGGCTGAGTGCTGCTCATTCCTTGCAGGGGACAACATCCTTTCAGGTTCCTTTCATGTCCGTGCTACCACAAACCTTTCCACCTGGAACGATGTGCTGAAAAAGATTTGGCACAAAAGATGAAGACAGCTGACCACCTGAAGAACCCCATTGCCAGGGGGAATCATGGTGGTGGCAGCATCTGCTTCTTCTCAGCTGGGACTGGAGTTTGCATCATGTCATTGATAGGTCTAAATATCCGTCTTAACACAAAACATGTAGGACTCCATAGACTGATGATGATGAAAATCTCCACCTTCGACCATGATAACAACCCAAAATCACACATCCCATTTAACATATCTTGGAATGAATTTTCTCACTGTTTGACAGATCTGAGGCAACAAGATTGGATTAAAATGTAAAGTAAAAAATCGAGATGTGCAGTGTTATGCAGGAAGAGAACCAGTAGACTTCTTCAAAAGTGGTAGACTTCTTCAAAAACAAGCAAAATGTACTTTGAGAATTTATCAGTAAAGATGTGCAGACACTTATGTTTATTGACACATACAGACACATATTGATTATTGTGGCTGTTAATCATTTTATTATTTTTTTCACCTAAAATTTTATTTATTTATTTTTTTACTTGAAATGTTTTGAATGATATACTACATTAAACCGATCTGACATCACAAAATTTATTTTTTACACTTCAAAAACCCGAAATTTTAGGAGATGTGTGCCTACTTCATTTATATCCACACTGTATTCCTACAGTCAGGACAAATTAGACTACTCTCATTCACTAGCTTCCTATCAAATTACAGAATAAGTAAATGTCTCATCTGTTCAGCAAGAAATAAAAAGTCAAAACTATCATGCCTGAATCAATTCTCTTTTATTGATTATACTGTAAAAGCCCCTGCTCTCTCACCCTACCCCCTGCCATTGTGTAGTCACATTTCTCCAGCCTTAAAGCAACAAGATATAATTTTACTCTAAATCGGTATTACTCAAGGCAGCAGGTTGCCTCACAATTCAGGAACATCACATTTAATCACTTGACTTACTAACCTGGCATCAATAGGTCTGGTGAAATAGTTTCAATCACTTTGATGTTATAACTATCTACCAGAGGCGTTCGAATGAATCCGTAAAAATGATTGACATTTACAGAAGACTTTAAGCACTGTATGGTGAAGTCAGTTCAGTAGTTAGTTCTTCCAGTAAAACTGTGTTGTATTGCTGGATATAGCACAGTTGTGACACCTTCGGGACCCGGGCCGCACATTCTTGGCTATGACCCCATCACAGCCATGCTAAGGAGACTGAATGACCCATTGAACTTTAAAACCTGCCTGGAAGTATAGAGGTGAACTATCATCTTACGGAAGAAATGTGGTCGGAAAAACATCCTGAATGAGAGTGATGAGAGAGCACTTAAAAGTTTAGTGAAATCAAATCGTAAAATTTAATGAACTAAAAGATGATAAATAATAAAAAAATTAAAAAATAAAGGATAAATTCACACAAACACACACACAACGTGCTTGGAAACACAAGGTATTTGGACTAAACAGCTGTGTAGCCTTAAGAAAACCACTTGCCTAATGCCCACTGTACAAGCCTGTGGAGGCAGTGTTTGATCCAGGATTGTTTCAGTTGGTCAGGTCTACTGTAGGTTCAGCAACATTTTGTGGTAAAAAAAAATCAAGTCAGCTGATGACCTGTATATACTGAATGAAAAGATTTTACCATCAATTGATTTTTTTATTCCCTGATGGCACAGACATATTCCAAGATAAAGATGCCAGGATTGATCAGACTCAAATTGTGAAAAAGTGGTCCATGGGACCATGAGACATTGTGTTCACACATGGATCGTCCACCACAGAGTCCAGACCTCAACCACATTTAAAATCTTTGGGATGTGCTGGAAAAGACTTCTGATGCAGCGGCGTGAATGTGACTCTGGACAGAAATAAATATGACATTGCATGATTTTTTGGGTCAGGCACTGTGTGTGTGTGTTTGTGTGTGTATGCATGCATGTACGGTATTGTATTCAACTGGAATGGAGAGGTTTTTCGTACTGCTCAGCTAATTTTTTTACAGTGTGATCTGGCAACCCTGGAGCACATGAAAAGTGCTCAAGGCAGAGTATATTGCTCAAGGCTCAATATTTCTGTGCATGCAAAAGCCAAACATACTAGCCGTAAAAGTGTATTTCGCATTATGATGGTTAAACGTTGCAATTAATCCATGGTTCACACGTGTATGAAACCATGGGGAGGGCTCCATACGGATTGACTAGTTGTTATTATTGTTGTATTTTTATTATTCAAATGTTTATACATCCCAATAAAATTAAATAATAATAATAATAATAAAATTATCAAATCAAATTGCAGACATTTTGATGTAAAAAAACAAAAACAAAACAAAAAAAACCAACAACGTTTGATTCACAGTGAAGACCTGGGGCGCCACATTAACATAACCAAGAACCAGAACTGACAAAAGCACAAGAATAAAACATTTCAAGAGGGTGTCAAGTAAGCTAAAAAGGAACATTAAGGGATTATAAGGGACAACTGCTGCTTACACCCTTTATGTGACTACAGGCTCTATTATTTTTCATATGTCTGGGTTATGGGGTTAAGGGTGACTTGATGCAAGTCCTTTTTCTAGAAATTAAACAGCCACTGCATGCCAAAATCAATAATAATAATAATAATAAACACCTTTGCCAAAAAGACAAGACAGCTGATCAGAAAGAGCACCATCCCCGCAGTCAAGCATGGTGGTGGCAGCATGACGCAATGAGGCTGCGTCTATTCTACTGGGACTGAGGCTCTAGTTAAGATCATATATGATAGCAAATACCAACTTACATCAGCACAAGCTATAGGTAATTACCACTGTTATCAGAACAAAAAAAACTCCTTTCTGGATATAGAGTAATGAGAATGTAAGATGAATCCCTCTCCGGACACAAGTGACATTCAGCGTCTCTCTGGGACCATCCATCTAAGGTCCAGGAAGAGCTGACAGGTGATTGGAGCTAAACTGCTGCACTGTGCATCATGTGACAATAATAATCTGAGAACGCAATTTAACTTTTCTTCCCTCTGAGAAAACCGTAATCCAGTGCGGTTTTGTATTTCAGTCATATGAAGCCTAAAATGCCCTTCATGTCAAAGGTATACAAGCATTGCATTGTCTAGCAGAGTAGATTAAAGAACATACATTTTCTTTTCCTTAAGCTAGCAGGCACATTACACTGTTTATCCTGCAGTCTCAAAGATGGTAGCAATAAAGTGGTATTATTTTATAAGGAGTATAACTGCTGCTACATTTAACTAGGCATTTAGACATTCCTGCCCTTTAAGTCTCTAAAGTAAGGAGCAGAACATCCTTATAATGTACATGTGACCAGTCACATGCTCAAAGAAGGTCACATAACCTGCCCCAAGCAACAGTTCATCTTACATATCAACTAAGATAAGAAAAAAATAAAATAGATCTTGTCTCGATTCTAATATGCATTGCTTGGCCAAAAAAGTCACCATTTAAGAAGGTTCAAATTAATGGGCTGCATCAAGCAGAGAAAACAACTAAGGAGATTTGAAATTACTGGAACTGGGTTAAGAACCCTTCAACACATTATCAAAACCTGGAAGGATAGAAAAGTGAACTTTGTGGAAGAAATGTGGTCGGAAAAATAAAAGTCACTTAAACACTTTACCATAAGCATACAATGTGATGATAACTCACAGGATTGGGACTAAACAGCTGTGTGTCTACAAGAAAACCACTTGTTAGTAAGACTTATCAGGAAAAAAGGCTTCAGTTTGCTGGGGAACATAAAGAATGGGCTTTGGAGTAACAGATAAAGGTTATGTGCTCTGACGATTTCATATTGACCCTATACCAGAGCAATAACCATGTCAAGGTAAGAAGGAAAGCAGTGTTATGATCTGGGTTTGTTGTAGTTTCTCCGCTCTAGACTCAGTAACGTTCTGTGGCAATAAAATGAAGTCAGCTGATGACCTGAATGTATGGAATGACCAGATTATCACACCAATGGAGTTTTTCTTCCCTGTTGGCAGAGGCATATTCCAGGACTCAAATTGTGTTAAAAGTTAAAGGTGACTGAATTAAATCTTAGTGACTTTTGTGACGTGTGTGACTTTTTTTTTTGGCCAGGCAGTGTACACGTGATCTCATTTCTAAACGATGTCGACACAGAGCGTTTTTAACCAATTTTTCCATTGACTTAATAAATGTATAAAGGGATCAAGATTGTGCAATGTTCAGTGACAATGTACTTTTTTTCAGCACAACCCAGGCAATATGAAGCTGAATTTTATTTTAATTTAACCAACTATACAGACATGGCCGAGCAAAAAATAACAACAACAACAACAACTGCATTTTGTGCGTTTAAAATGTTTGTGATGTAATTTCCATATCCAGTAACATTTATGCAGTTTAAAAGTAATAATAAGTTTGGTTCTACATCACATATCAGAAAACCCAAATGCACAGTGCGACACTGGCAGGACAGCTGTATAAGCAGCTGTTAAATCGGTCATTTGCCAATGCTGCATTGCCAGTACAGATCCGTGCCGCCCGAGTTTTAAGGGTTAATACTCATGGGTGTTTTTTAAAGAAGAGCCTGCTCACAATGCAAATCTCTGCAGGGCAGGTGCGACTGTCAGTACGCCCTTCTTATTCTTTTTTCGACAGCTGGTATCCGCTAAAATTACAGCCTCTCAGTACATTGCTCTCGTGGTAGCAGAATACACAGGTACAGGAGCGGTAGCATGAGAGGGAACTGTCCACTACCAGTTAATTGATCGTGATGGCATCGCTCTCCCAGACAGACTTTTAAAAACAGTGGATGAATATACTTTGGTGGCTTGCACAAGTATACTCTATGTGTGCGAAACACTGCAGTTTACTTGGTGGGGTCGGAGTAGTATGCTGTCGTTTTCGTGCCAAAAACCTAAGCAGAAAACTCGGTTTTGCAAAACACATTTTGCGCTCTGTTTTTATTTTCACTTTCTCAAACCTCACTTTCTCTCCTATGGGCGCTCAATATCAACTCTTTGCGTGTGCACTGTCAGGAAATCAGAGTCTAGACGACAATACAAGCAAATCAAAGACATCTCCTGTTATACTGAACTTCCAGCCACATACGCATAGCCATGTAAATATTTGCGACAATGACCATTGTTAAACAAGCTATATAAATAAAATTTAATTTAACTGAATGTCATAGGGCAGAGCATCCATACTGCTCATGATCTATGTAATGGAATTATGGCCAGTGGAAACAGATTATGGATTTGCCCTTAAATTGGGTTATGTATACTGGAAAATGGAAGACAAACATTTGTCAGGCTCTGGGGAAAAGCAGTGATTTGTTTGGCGTGATGTGAGTGGAAAACATTGAAGACTGGGCTGGCTTAGGTTCGCAGACCAGGTGACATGATGTCAGCACCTCTGAAGTCGAAACTCTGTTGTAAAACAAATCTTGTGAAGGACCTGATAACAGTTGTCATCTCCTTCCTAGAGAAACTCCAGCACATGAGCTTCACAGGTCAGTGGTTTACCACAATGGAAAAGCAAGAGTTACAGTTACAGTACAGTTAAGTGCTGTACATTATTAGCTCAGCTGACTAACTTGCTTGGCAGCTTGAAATGTGACTGCGACATGCATCTTAGCTTACAGAGATTAGTCTTAAGATCCAAACACTGACCTAAGCCTGATCTCATGGTGACTGGATAAAGAAGCGTGGAAAATACAGACAATACATGAGGTGCTTAGAAACAGTTTTCACATTAGTTTCAAGATTTCTGCATTTAAAAACACGGGAACTCTTCCGGGAACAATCAAAATATCTTGACAAACACTGGTGATATCTCGAAGGACCTGATAGAAATCTTGGCTCTGGACTCTGTATGCATCACCGTACACCTTTACAGACAAGTGATATAAAAGAAGCAAACAGACACTCCTAGTTTTAAGAACAAATTTTATACACCATAATTTGTTGCCGTTGCTATGACTACTGTTAGTTTCCTTCTTTCCAGATCTGTTCACTTTATGCATGTATGTGTATGTATGTACACTATATGGACCTGTTAATAGTTGAAGTCAGGTCTTTCAATCAAGCCCCTCATACCCAGTGAGGGCAATATTAATAGTTCAGTGCACCAAGACATCTTGGACAATTATATGCTTCCAAGAAACAGTTTGGAGAAGGTACTTTTCTGTTCCAACATGACTGTGACCCAGTGCATAAAGCAAGCACTATAAGGACATGGTTTGATGAGTTCAGTGTGAAAGAACCCTCACAGAACACTGTCCTCAAACCCACAGAGCACTTTTGGGGTGAACTGGAACCTAGATTGCAAGCCAGGCCTTCTTGTCTAAGATCAGTGCCTGACCTCATAAATGCTCTACAGAAACCCTCCAAAATCTGGAGGGTGGACAGCCTTCCAAGAAGTAGGAAGCTGCTATAGCAGCAAAAGGTAAATCAACTCCATATTAAAGCCACTACTGGTTTCTAACCACATATCTATCCATTTATCTAGGAATCTCTGAAGTCCAGCTAGAGACTGTGGAGGCCAATGGTGACTATTGTATTTATTCCACTTTTTATGACCATTGTAGGACCTCTAGGTAAAAATTTACACACAGAAATGTGAGAACACTAGTTAGCCTAATCTACATGGCATGGACTGTAAGAGAAAGCCAGAGTACCCAGAGGGACCCACCAGGCATGACAGAAAATGCAAACTCCATGCATATAGACTCTGAGGCAGAAATGTAACCCAGACACTGGAGGTGCAAGGCCACAGTGCTAACCACTAAACCACCAGGCCGCCATTGCAGGTTTGGCCAAATACTTTTGTCCATATAGTGTATATATGTAATGTGCACAGGATCCTGACCCTGGTCCTGGTGAAGCAGATTTCAAATCAGGAAGAGGTGTTCATAAGTTAGAGCATGCAAAAGACACTCAAATATAGACGGCATGATAGTATTTCCTTTGGTATAGTGCATAATGAGGATTTTTTTTGTGCATGCATGTAGTTCTGGATGGAAGCTGTGTGTCAGGGAGCAAGACCATGGATATCAGCATCCACATCCACACACACACACACACACACACACAGTGAGAGAGGGAGAGGGAGGGGGAGAGAGAGCGCGCTCAGCACTTGGGCTAGCTGGCTAGCTAGGACACAATACGCTTGTGCACTTACCATATTACAGATGGAGGCGATGTTTCTGACAGTCATTTAGTTCACAGGATCCTCCTAGACGCCATGGTTATGAAATAAACATGATGGAGCAGTGTGCAGGAGCAGCAGGTCTCGTGCAGCTCGGACCAGGAGGCCAACTGACATGCAGCACGGTTTATTTCCTCACTCAAAGCTCTCTCCTAAAGCACACAGATCCGTAAGCATCTCCTCAACTCATTCTTGTTTTTGAAAGTCATCGTATCGTGATATTAAATCTGAAAAGAATTTACAGTAAACATCAGTTCCTGCGGCAGGGAACTAGCTAGCCACCAAAGCCACGCCCACTCCACCGGTGATGCCATGGTGATGTCAGGGAAACGGGGCGGGCTTTGATTTTTTTTGATTGACAGACAGATGCACCAAACAGAGAGTTCTTATTCTCAATTGTAACCAATCGTAACAAACCAGGAAATGAATTAACAGGATTAACGGAGTCGCGCATTTGTATTTCGTTTTTAATTCATTATGGATCTATGCGTTATCATGTGTTTAACGCTTTATATTTATATAAAATGTATAATTTCACACAAACATAAAGACAGATAGATACCTGAACTTTCCCCCCTTATATCACCCATTGCAACTTAGCCTGTATCGCAGTGCGCATGTGCACCACCCACAATTCATTTCTTCCTCGTGTCTCACCCACAGCAGTCCCTCACCCTGGTCTTTCTCCTCTGTCCTGTGGAAGGGTAAGATGAGCTCTACTTCTTTTTCCATTAAGCGTTTTTTTCCTCATGTGAAATGAATGATTAATTTCGATTAATGATCATGGTTAAGTATAAAGGACTAGAAAATGCATAGGGTGTCCTGTTAGTGCTGATCATGCATGCTTTATGAGGCCACGTGGTTGCACAATTGTTCTCCAACATGGTGTGTTACAAATAGTTAGGTCTGTAACTACTAACCTAGGATCTACTCATTATTAGTCTACAGAGTTTATTAATAAAAACAGCAAGGATGTTTTTTTTTATTTAGAGAATATAAAAGATTATGCCTCCACACTCAATGTCACATGTATTTGTGTTAAATATATTTAGAATACATAAAATATTACTTTACAGGTCCATTGAATGTTGTATTTAAGAAATAGTTGAAGAATGACAATGGTACTTCATTATTATTATAGTCTAAAACATGAATCTAAGTTGAAATGGTTCATACAAAAAAAGACCACATAAAGCAGCTTCTGACTACAAGATTTATAATAATTGAAAAAATGGGAAAATGAGGTCATGATCGCATTCCAGGTATGAGTGTGAAGATTTTAATTACTCTCTGTGATGAAATTTGGGACTCGTTCTTTTAACCGAGTGCACTTTGGTCTGAGACTAATATCTCTTCAATATATTTTATATATTGAATATGCAGTGATAATGTTGTCTTTGCAGGTTAGAGGCATGTTTGGCTGAAGCACCTGGACAGGGAAAAACTACCTCAGCAGGTGACCTTAAAATACAGTAATGATGAAGAATAATCATCCCCTTTATTGCCCATTTAAGACCTCTCATGTCCTAAATGATTAACACAGGGGGGAAGAAGAATTCTCTCAAAAAACCCGAAGTAAAGGCTTGTTTTTTTTCCTTGCTTCGGATCCTGTCGGAAGAAACAATACAACATACATCTTACAAGTCTTTACGTCTCATGCTTTGTCATATCGCCCTTATATATCAACTTTGTGTACTCTTTGGTTCACAGAAGCCGAAATGGAAATGTTAAGCTGCAAAAATGGAGCACCTGTCGTGTTTGGGGTACTCGGGTAAGCGAGCTTGAACATTAAAAAAAAAAAATTGAGTTTGCATGCATCCAAAAAAGAGAAAAAGTCCATGTCCTGGATGTGACGTTAAATGCAAGTAGAAAACGAGTTGTGTAAATCATTCCTCCTATGCTTTGCCCACTGGAGGCAAAGCATAGGAGAAATATTAGTGGCCACAACAGGGGGTTACAACCACAGGTCAAATATTTCATGAGCTGCCTCTTCTAAAAGCAAGATGAAATGTATTTAAACAGTATGCAAATTATCACCAAGACAAGCAGTTAGTGTTGTTCTGTTGCTTATGCTCGTGTTTGTCATCCTAATATTTCAGACTGGACCCCCAGCCACCTGGCTGAGCTGATGAGCTCTGCTGAAAGGTAAGCATTGTTGAAACCATGAAATACTATGAAGAATAAGAAATCTACTCTTAATTCAATTGGTGTACATTTTAAATGTTATTTTATATGAACGCTTATGTTGATACTGTGTGTGTGCAGGTTAGAGGAGTGTCAGGTTAAAGCATCTGCTTAGGAAATGGAGAGGGGGGAAAAAATAGCAGCAGGTGAGCTTCTTAATGGACAATACGTTGCTGTTTTGTTTATCCCCTTTATTGCCCATTTAAGGCCTCTCATGTCCTAAATGATTAACACGGGGGGAAGAAAAATTCTCTCAAAAAACCCGAAGTAAAGGCTGCTTTTTGTTTCCTTGCTTCGGATCCTGTCGGGAGAAACAATGCGTTCTTAAACCTTTAGTGCTTGAGATTGGGTATATCACTATAATATCTAAAATATTGTGTCCTTTTTGTTTCCAGGAGCTGAATGGGAATGCTAGAGCTGAGAAAATAAGAGATGCCTTATTCAAGGTTCCAGGTGAGCAAGCGCATTGCCTATAGAATTATTGGACCCTTTGTGAAAGTAAAACAGAAATGTAGTATTTCTAATACTATGAATAACTAGTAATTTCAGTCGAAGAATAAACATCCATGCCCTGAATGCACAGTTTAAAAGCAGAGAGACATCTTGTCTGCATTGATTGATTAATTAAAATAGCTGTCCCTCCTATGCTTTGCCCACTGGAGGCAGGTACAGCAACTGCCTGCACAAACTGGGTCAAAAGGCTACTGCATGAGCTTGGCTTCTGTGCAAGGAACAGACAAATCTTTAATGTGCTGCCTCTTTCTGGCAGAGATTTGAAAAAGATGAAGGAACATACAACCAAGATTGTACGCATCGTAATGTAATAATGGGAAGTCAATTCTGTGTACTGATGACTTATTTTGTCCCTGTCTTTCTCACCAGGTGCTGCAGATGTCTCCTGAAAATCCAGACGAGCACTGTCTACGTTCAGCATGAACACCTGTTTAATCTGTACTTGCGTTTGAACTTGGTTTGTCTTCAAACTAGTGTTGACGGAGGTCCTAAAGAGAGATGGGCAAAGTACGCAAATACCTTGAGATTCCCCAGTGCAAATATTACTTAAGTAAAAGTAGAAGGCCTCCATTTACTTGTGTACTTCAGTAAAAGTACCATTACTACAGAGCTTGTATTAGCTCACAGTAGCCTTTTTCCATAATCATTGTCTGTAATCAGTTCCCTTTATGATTTCAAACACGTGTTGCATAATTAGGTGCGTCTGGAAGTCACACAGTTGTGCATAATAGTCAGCAGATGATGAAATTCCTGCTTCGAGTACTACAGTACATCAATGTGATTTAGGTAACGCAACAACATTGCAAAAATGTAGTCAAGTAAAAATCCTGGTATTTGCTGTACTTTTGAGCGGAGTAAAAATTTCCTCTAATAAAACTACTCTGATTACATTAACGAAGTATACAAATTTAATTCATTCTGGAGGCGAGTTCTTAAAGCTGAATTTCGTATTGCGGAACACATTTTCCGATAGGAGATAATGTAAATGCAGATATTCCATGCCAGCCATTCAAAAATATTACCAGTTTCCAACACAATATTCAGCTGGGAGTGATGGTGGCAGGGGAAAACGTCCTGAGACGAATTAGAAGAATCCATTAATCATGTGTGATACCATATATTGCAGGGATTTATTTATGGTTTCACTGTGTGCTACGAGCGTGTAAGTTCAGTGTAACAGTGTTTATATTAACCACTTTTGGGCCATGTTATCTGTACAATTTTAAATGTTGACTAAAGCACTATTTCTTGGGTCTTTGGGTTAACCTTTAAAAAAAAAAACATTAACCTAGTAACCTGTGTAAGGATCTATCCAGTGACAAACACTTTGAAGCACATTTGTAAGTCGCTTGTAAATCCTATAGTTATAATTAAATATTGGATTTTAAAAAATCGCAGCAGGTGACCTTCTTAATGGACCATACGTTGCTGTTTTGTCTCTTATCCCCTTTATTGCTTGAGCTTGGGTATATCTAAAATATCAAAAACCTTGTTTAAATAAAAGACTTTGTAATGAAGTTGTATTTTTGTGCGTTTTGATTTTCCAAAGATGCATTTAAATGAAGTTTTTCTCTCATTCACTGTTTCTGAGAGAGAAAAGGGCTTCTGTAGTGGCTTTACAAAGCCATGCCTTAATATAAGGTTGTTTTTTTTTTTTTTTTTGGTTTTGTTTTTTTTCTTCCCAATCCTCCAAGTCTAAACTTGGAATTCTATAATTCCTTCAACCTCTGAGTTCAAGCTCCAAAATATTACAACAAGCCTTGATGCTTGTATTATATACAGGGCAACTCATTTACAGTTGAAACAAAACATGTCTACTACTGTGTTTTTCCCCTTTTTTCCCCCTCTCCCTCATCATCTAAGCATTCTAGAAATTATGTTTTTGAGCACATTGAGTTTGCATGTTCTGTCATGCTTGGTGGGATTCCTCCCACAGTCTAAAGTCATGCAGGTTAGGCTAAGTGCCATTCCCAAATTGCCCGTAATTTGTGAATGAGCTTAAGAAGTGTATATGTGTGTGCCATGTGAAGGATTGGCATCCCATCCAGAGTGTTTCTGCCCTAAGTCTTCAGGGATAGGCTCTAGGCACTACACTGTATACGGGATGAAGCGGTACAGACGATGAGTGAGAGTGAGCAGACGATAGCCTCTTTCATAATATCGACAATTGAAATAAGACAGAGATGACCAGCTTTTTACCTTGTTGGACCAGATGCAATTCCTGTTTTGATAGAAACATATTTTATTCATTTGGTGTTTAAGTTCATCTAGAGACACACCACAGCAATGTGAAAAGAAATGTGTTCAGTACAGGTTAGGGAGCATCTGTTTTATCTGATTGACCTGTCATACACTACTCATGGTTAAGAGTGTGTTTGTGTGCTGGCAGGGAGAAGATAAACACTGCAACCCCATGTGGATTTATACACACGATTAGAGATTTAAGTCAGCGAATATGTTCCTAGCCATCAGGTTTGTTCTCTGTTTGATCTACAGCTGAAGACTAATAGAAATTAAACCCAACTGCGTGTGCTGTGGCTGAGCAAACTGGATTGAAGCAGATTTAGCCAGTTTAACGCTTGATACTTGATAGTTTCTAAAAGATCTGAGTGAAAGAGTCAAACACGAGTCTGTTTATACTTCACAGCTGAACAGACAATCTGTCCATCTAGCACACTTAAGAGAAAAATTGTCAACCTGCAGATTCTTTTTTTGAAAATAGGATTTCAACCAAATAATCAAGGACAGTAGTTTTATGTTTAATTAAAAAACGCTCCAACACCACTTGCTTAAAACACAGGAACTCGTGCATCCCCCGTACAGTCCTGACCTTGCTCCAAGCCATTTCCACATGTTTAGACCATTCAAGGAGTTCCTGGGAGGCCAGTGCAGTTTGATCATGGCTCCGGTGTAGAAAGAAAAGTTTCTACCTTGATGGTATCCAAGCACTAGTGAAAAGTGGGGATTATATAGAGAAATAAAGGGAGTTTTGACTCCCCTTTACCTGTGTTTTGTTATTTTGCATAATTAAAAGTCCCAGATTGACTTGAACACCCTTTCGTAAATGCATTTTCTAATTTGTGGTTTAGTCTTTACCCGCATTAATTGAGAATCTATTTACAAATGCTTAAACACTCAGTCCAGGAACATAGATTTGAAGGCAATGCTTACAAACAGATATTTGAAAAAATATTCAAGTCAGTTATTTGCAGTGTCGTACATTTCATATTACTAGATGTTTTCTACATTTAATCGATTATGCATGGATGCCACTTACTGCTGCTGAGGACGCCCCCATGTGGTCTGCGTAAAGATGTGATAACTCACTTCCAGTTAATATTCAAGAAGACAGCTTTAGACTGCACTGGTACAAAAAAAAATTTTCTGTGATGGCTTGTGACTACAATCATTTATTAATAATAATAATAGTAATAGTAATAATAATACATTCTATTTCTATAGCACTTTTCATGTCGACACATCTAAACATGCTTACATAAAAAAACAAATATGAAATTTACACAAAAAACTAACAAAAGCCTTAAACGAGTTTTCAGAGACTAAGGGGTGTGTAGATGATCTGGTAGAGAATTCCACAGACAAGGAGACACAATTTAGTTCTTGGAGTTCGAATTAGCCAACTGTTGCAGGCTCACTGATTGCAGTTGGAATTTAGTGGAGAAAGTAGTTCTTTCAAATATAGGGGGTAGTCCCATGGATGCATTGGTAAATCAGGACCGGACTGTTTTAGTCTATCCTGTAAAAAATGGGAAACATGTGAAGATGTGATCAAATTGATGATGTGATCAAATTTTCTTGCTCTCAGCAGAATTCTAAAAGCACTGTTTTAAACGTATTGGAGGTTCAGTCTCTGGCTGGAGATCCCAATGAAGAGTGCATTACAGTAGTCCAGCCTAGGAGAGATAAAGGCTTGGACTAGCTTTTTTAGAGTCTGAGAGAGGGACATAATTTTGCTTTGTTCTACAGGTGAATAAATTAGATTAGGTTTGATATGTTGTGATATATCAATCCGAAAGCCCAGACTAATGACTGAGTAGTCTAAGGGAATGCTAATACCAACATAATGTTGGTTATAGGACAGTGACCAACTTTGTGTGGGAGGGTGCCAACCAGAAGACATTTTTATTTCATCCAGTTCTTAATAGACTCAGAGTAGGTAAGGGTTGAGGTTGCTGTGGAATGACAGAAAATTTATGAGTAAAAAATGTAAGAAAATACAAAAAAAAAATTATTTTCATATTCTCCTTGCTTTTCAATACACTTTGTCCATCTGTCAACAAGTTTTCGTATTCCCTCATTAAAACATGTTTCGAAAGTTTTCAGCAGAGTGCTGACAGTGTTTGTAGAAGTGTGTGGACGCACATCATGATGCAAAATTATGATGCCTTTGATCAGCAGTCCTCTTCATTTAATCCAAAGTTTAGGCTTAAACCTGCAATAAGCATCTCACTCTAACAAGCATTGTTAATTGTTGAACCTTTTTCCTGATAATGTTTCAATACAGACCCTAGAAAACTGTAAGCATAAATTTTCCAGCTGATGGTTGACTTTTAAACTTTTTCTTGGTCTGTGATTGAGGACTTTTCTGTTCCATACTCGCTCCATAATTTTCTTTAAAAACCTTTCAACTTTCTTAGAGTATCTTGTTCACATATATTCAAACATCTCTGTTTATGCTCTTCCCTGAGTTGTTTCAGCACCAGATACAGTCTTAGACCACAAAAAAACTAGTCACTGCACGCTGTTCTTTTTCATGCACACAAGTGGGGCATCCATTTTTGTGCTGATACTGATGAGATGGCCAACAAAAGTTTTAATATAACTGGAGTGTGAATCATTTTTAACTCACCCTTGTAATATAATTTTGGGTATCTTCTGCATAACAGTGAAAAGGGACTCCATACTGGCTTATGACATGGCCTAGGAGAGGATATAAATGGTAAAAAGAATAGACCCAAGCATGTACCCTTGAGGGACACCACATGTGACAGGGAGTATAAAACTCTGATCTGTTTGGCAGGTAGAATTTAAGCCAGGCCCGGGCAGACACAGAGAGACCACGGTACTTGTGAAGATTCCCATGCAAGATGTCAAGCTGTCAGATCAAGAAGGACCAAAAGTGAGGGGCATCCAGAATCAGCAGCCGCAGATCATTTGTAACCCAGAGTAGCGCTGTTTAAATATTATTAGACTTGAGATTGCCACAAATAGATTTGTACCCAAGTCTTTGTACAAACAGTGAACAGTAGGTAATCTAAATTTCATGTTAACTAAAACTCACATCCAGTTTTACAATTGCATTTTTCACCTTATAGAAAAAAGCTGGGTGCTTTACCTATCACCCAGATGAGGATCTGTTTTCTTTTGAGTCAGGTTTCTCTCAAGGTTTATTCTTGATGTTGTCTCAGGGAATTTTTCCTTGGCAATCTAACCTCCGACTTCTCATTATGAACAAATGGAAAAATTAAAAATGTATACTTTTTTCAACTTTTATTCAATAATTTTTATTTCTGTAAAGCTGCTTTGTGGCAACAATCATTGTTAAAAGCACTATACAAATAAATGAATTCTATTAAGTTATATATGAGATTATAGAAAATATGAGATTTTCGTTCCTCGTTAATATTTGATGTTGCATTGTAATTGTTTGAACCCGAGTAAAACACTTGGTGTAGGCGTCTCACAACATTGCTGAAATTTTTGCTTATGCGTCCAGACAGGGTCGTTGTCTAATTTCTCAGACACACATGTTCAGTTGAGTCAAAACATTTTCTGTGGGACTCAGTTCAGGCCTTAGGTCCAGTGCTCCTGGGATAGATGTACAAATAAATATACAGTACCAGTCAAGTTTGTACACAAGTTTGGATTTAATTTCTATATTCTAGAACAATGCTAAAGATTTCCAAACTATAAAATAACACATATGGAATTAGGTAATTAAGTAACAACAACAGTCAATTGTTATTTTAAGACACAAAGGTCAGGTGTTCTGAAACTGTTCTTGTAAGAACAGTATTGTCAAATGCATTTGCAAATGCACCATGATGAAACTGGCTCTCATGAAGATCATCCCAGGAAAGCAAGACTGAAACTTACCATTTCTGCAGAGAAGTTTATTTAGAGTTACCAGCGTCCAAAATCATCAATTAACAGCACCTCAGATTAGAGCCATTATGAATCCTTTACAGAGTATAAGTAGCAGACACATCTCACTATCAACTGTTCAAAGGAAATTGTATATTTTAGATGCCTTCAGCATAGTTTTACACTGCAGAAAGAAATAAAAGTCAGGATAGACCATGGAGTTGGAAGGTGTGTCCAAACTTTAACTAGTAGTGTATATATACAACCTGTAGCAATCAATATGGAATAATCACACTTAAATCTACCTTAAACAAAGAAAATGAAATTATATTTATTGATTGCATATTTTTTTCCAGGAAAGAAAAAAATTGTCATGCATTATCATCTTGAAACAATGACTTTATCATAACCAAAACTATTTTCTACTAAAGGAATGAGAAAAGTATCCAAAATGGCTTACAGACAACAATGTGAAAGCATTGCAGCAAACATCAACAAAACCCTGACCTGAATACCACAGAAAAATTGTAGACAGCACTGAAAAAACATTTCTGGGCAAGAAGATCACAAATGCTTATTCACGAGGAAAGGGCATAAAATCCAGCAAGGGATTGAGAGAAGTTTGTGCCAGTCTGCTCCAAACATGTTATTCAAGTTCAAGCAACGTAGAAAATAAAAGCTTACATCTGTCTCTTAGTCATTATTTTGACTTCTTATGGAAATAAAAATAATACCATAATGTATTATAACATGACATGTGTGGAGTTTAAATGCTTTAAGCCTAGGTGTGTGACTTCACTGTACTGTATCTACACACTGTATTGCTAAGTGATAGAGAATGTTGGTGGAGAGAGCTTACAACAGGCTGCAGTGTTTACTGTGTGTGTGTGTGTGTGTGTGTGTGTGTGTGTGTATGTGTGTGTGTGTGTGTGTGTGTGTGTGTGTGTGTGTGTGT
>JAOVVA010000035.1:5873540-5888932 GCA_028565275.1 Leiocassis micropogon
GTGTGTGTGTGTGTGTGTGTGTGTGTGTGTGTGTGTGTGTGTGTGTGTATGTGTGTGTGTGTGTGTGTGTGTGTGTATGTGTGTGTGTGTGTGTATGTAAGTGTAAATGACTGGGAGCATGTCTGGGCTGGTTCTTCTAGACTGGACTTTTTTTTGCTTTGAGTTTATTTGTTTTGGATTGTTTTGGAATTCTGTGTTTGGGTTGCTTTCAGTCATAATGTACTTTTTTAGGAGTGTACACTGCCTGGTGAGAAAAAACAACACACTATAATATTTAGTAATCAAAGCCTTTACCTTTGATTAGGGTGTGTAATGTGGTATCCAGTCCATGTGTGAAAATGATTCCTTAGGCTTCCAGAACCATTTTTTGACTATTTGAGTCCTGGAATATGGCGTACCACAAGAGAAGAAAAACATAGATGTGATAACCTGATCATTAAGTACATTCATGTCATCAGCTGACTTTGTTTTATTGTCACATAACGTTGCTGAGCTAGATCTGACCAACTGAAGCAACCCCAGATCATACCACTGACTCCAGAGGCTTGTACACTGGGCATTATGCATGATGGATGGGTAGCTCTAGAATAGGGTCAATTTGCACTCATCAGACCATGACCTTTTACCATTGCTCCAAAACCCAATCTTTATGCTCCCTGAAAATTTATTCTCACTACAAATGGTTTTCTTATGAAAACAGCCGTTTAGTCATAATCCTGTGAGTTCTCATCACATTATGTGTGTAGAAATGTTGACTTCCACTATTAAACATTGATCTTTACCGTGCAACTTCACCAATATTTAAGTAATTGCAGGCCAATAATTTGACCCTTCTGAAATGGCGAGCTTGTCTATTTTGGGCAACAAGGACGTTTGTTATGTACATACATACATGGACCTAAAAAAAACCATCTTTGTCTGTCTGCAATATACTAGCATTTAGTATGAGTAGCAAACTCTTTTACAGACAAAAAACCTGCAAACAGGCCTCCTAACAACCTACATCTGTATAAGAACACTGAAAACACTTATTACTCACTCACTATTATGCAATGCCTTTTATTTCAATTGCACATGAACTTCACCCCTCACCGAATTTTCCCCTCTCACACTCACTATTCGTTTGAAGTAGACATCTGTAGACATCTGTGAAAAACAAGGTCTGACCTCTGTCAGGTCAACCGAAGAACAAAGAGATGAATTACAGAGTATTTTCCCCTGATTCCTTTTTGAACAGAAAAAATTCATCTCCCTCACAGAGAGAGAGTGTTTTGAGTGAACGCAGGTCACATGGATAAGTTCCAGGTCCCGTTTGAAGCTGTCAGCTCCATTACCATCTTCCTGCAGACTCTTCGCTGTTGTGCTCCACCAAAGCCCAGGTCTCTGGACGAGTTTCTCAGCATTTCCTCCCAAAATACACAGCTGCTTGGAAACACACCAGATGCACACATTCACTTCCACAAACCTGATTTTATGCTCATTTTCACATTAAGGTAACAATCCGTCTGAGCACGGTGTACTGGAAACAGCCGTACTAGAAATAGTTGGCAGAAGATGAATTCTTGAAAATATTTATTTATTAAGTAGTTCCAAGAAATGATTATGTAAATGATATTATACCACAGTGCTGTTAAATTCCCTAATTAATGTGCTCATTGTAATCAGCTGTCATTTCTACAGGTCTCTGTCATTTTGTGGCCCTGATGCTCTGAAAAGCAAGGTAGACTGATTAAAAAGTGGTGTTGTACTGTATAATCTCTGATAAAATGATTATTATTTCTTTTAATTAAATGTTTATCCAACTTTTATGGAAGGACTCTCCGGTGTCAGTATGCAGATAGGGGTCTGAGAATGGCTTTACACCAATAAGACATAAAATGAAAAGCCAAAACTCTGGTCCAAAAAGCAGCTCTGGTGCCTTGTGGCATGACTCCACAAGGTCTCTGGGGGTGTGCTATGGTGTCTAGTACTGGGATTTTGGTAACAAATCATTTGCATGCTGTGGGTTGCGGGGTTGCCTCCACAAATCGGACTTGTTTGTCTGGTGCATCCCATGGATGCTCGGTTAGATTGAGATCTGAGGCCAGATCAATAATCTTGAATTCTTCACCTGATAAGCCTCATACACAGCAACATGTGGTGCACTGTGTGTTCTATTACTTTTCTATCATAGCCAGCATGGAATTGTTTTAGAAAATTGTGGTACATTGGCTTTTCTGTGGGATCAGACTGTATCAGCTGGCCTTTGGTTCCCACAGGCATAATTGAGCCTTGTGTGCCCATGATTCTGTCACTAGTTTACTGGTACTGTATATAATTAATAATCAGTGTCTTTCAAGTGATAATCAGTGTCTTTCAGTTCACCCGATGTTAGTGTTTGTGTTGTGGCTAATTAGTAGCTAAATGATGCATTGTGGATGTGTCTGGGAGTTGTGTCATGTCAACTGGACTTCTTTCTTGTTCTCTTCAAACTAAAGAAGCTACTTCAGGGTTCTTGGTAAAATGCCTTCAAGGTGCCTTCATAGCTTTGTGCACAGTGGCATTGTCATCCAGTGAAGGGAGATTGTACAGCACTGTCCAAAACATTCTATACTAATTGTGCTAATATTGTGGCAACAGTTTGTAGAAGAATCACATATTGAAATGAAGTGATGGTCAGGTGTCCACAAATTTTTTTCGTCATTTAGGGAATCTTAGCATATGAAAGGACACCAGACAAAACCCATACAGACATGTGGAGAAACTCTGCGTAGACAGTAGCCTGAGCTTAGGACCCTAAAGCTGTGCCTCACTTTGATTATTAATACAGATTTCTTTTCAGTGGCTAGACGAACAGTGAGTCAGTGGGTTAAATTGCCAGCTCTGAACTCCAGACATAGATTTGCAGGTTTTCTCAATCATTGAAAACACATAGAAAACTGTTTATGTGTTGGGCATGTGTTTTTTATTTTGTGTTCTGTACTGTCTCTGACGTTTGTTCTAAGGTTTGAGCTGAAAAAGGAGAGAAATATTTCTTCCCGAGAAGCTCAGTTACATCGACTTTCACTGCATTAAACTGTCAAGTAAATTTTAAGCTAATTTATAATAGTTGCACAATCATAGCTGTTTTTAAGAGGATTACACTTTTTGATTCAAGCCGGGCTACTCAGAGCAGACTGAATATTGTTCAATATTGAATAATGTTTTTTTCTGATAATAGAAGAAAAAATAATCAAACGACATCTCAAAAGGATAAGACGTGAGGCATGACATTGTCTGAATTCTGCCTTGTATCCACACACATCCTCACTACCATCTTTGGCAGACAGGATGAAGACAGGAACAAGGTGTCAAGCAAGTCATTTCATAGCATAGGGAAGCTAAGAACGGAGAGAGCAAATACAAAGGAAAAAAGTGTCTTGTTTGACTTGAGCATAAATGAAAGTAAAATCTAAAATGCAAATATTAAAGAATTCATGCAAAAGCACTTTTGAGTTATAGGACTGACACAATAGGAAAAATTAACACAAATACACAGTAAGGAATGAATTACATATTGAAATGAAGTGATGGTCAGGTGTCCACAAACTTTTTGTCATTTAGGGAATCTTAACATATGAAAGGACACCAGACAAAACCCATACAGACATGTGGAGAAACTCTGCGTAGACAGTAACCTGAGCTCAGAACATCAGCATCATCTGAGCATCAGGAACTGAAGTTTTTGACATGTGTCTACTTTAATTTAGACTGCATGCTACTGTATACACACAGGATTGCCTGAACAGATAAGTGCAGAATGAAGGGGAGAGAGAGAGAGAGAGAGAGAGAGAGAGGGAGAAACATATTAAAAACACTGAAGAGTCAATAACCCAAATGTATAAACATTAAAGCCACAGAAAGTGCAAATATTCGGTTAATTAATAAACTAACACAGTGTTGTTGAACATTACTTTAGCCATAATTTCACACACATGGCAATTTTGGAAGATTCTTATCTGATAATCTGACTCAGGTGTGTTAGAGAAGGGAAAATACCTGTGTATGCAAAGCTGGGGCACTCCAGGATCAGACCTGGGAACCACTGCACGTTCTTAAGCAGCTTTGTACAGAATGTTCCAGTACAACATCTGGAATCCATCCCAGCATGCCCTCCTGCACTTGACAGTATAAACACTCATCTGTCTGTGTGTATGTTGTGGGTTATTTTTGGCTTGGCTGGTAGATACCACTGAAGAAGGCAAAGTTATTCTGCATTTGGCTTCGGTCTGCTAAATAAAGAAAGTAACTGAAGGCTGCATGAGCTTTATCACGTGTGGTCTCCTAGCAGCATCTGTTATCAGGAATATCTTACATGCTGAAAAATATGTGAATGTCTGATGCATGCTGAAAAACAGAAGTGTGCATAGTGTGTGTCCGAGAGAGGAGAGAGAAAGAGAGAGAGAGAGAGAGAGGACTTCTTGGGTCAACCTGATATCCTACATATGAAGATCTAGTCACCTGAGAGAAAGAGATGGTTGCCATAGCAACAGTCAAACAAAGACCACAGTGTGTCAGTGTGCAGGAGCGGGCACGGGAGTTCAGCCTCACCACACCATAGTAGCTCGAAGTGTGTCTGTGAAGAAGACAAAGAAGTGGGTTAGTGTATAAGTGACCTAGAAAAACAAGCACTACATAAAGGGACCATAGAAAGTGAAAACTCTTGAATAAAACCCAATTCTTTTATTGTTTTTTATTGTTGCTTATAATCTAATTTATAAAGATAATTTTATCATTATTGTTTTATTATATTTACTATTTCAAACTATATAGGAAATGCCGCATGAATTTGACTATATTTTACTTATATATTTTTTTTATTATAACAAGAACATTGATTATTGTTATATAAACCTTAATGAATATTCAGTGGGCAGTGTTAGCACCAGAAATAACCTTATGACCTCTAACCAAACTACTGTGCTGCAAAGAAGTAGGTTAGGGCATGAATATAAATATTATTTTTCTCACCATCTGTGAGACACACACACTGAAAAAAAAAAAACAGGACAGATGATGAACAGAGAGGTCAGCTTTTGATCTTGAAAATGTTAAATGGAAAATTATGACTGAGTTAAACAAAAGCATGGATTAGAAAAGCAGCATCCATCATTAGATACACCATTTAACACAAAGGTGGTCTGGCTTGTTATTCATTACAACAGTTTGTTCTAACCGAGTAATCGGATTGGACAAGAGACATTCCATGAATGCTAATAGAGGAAATAAATAGAATATAAATTAATTTCTTTATTTAAAGTATGAATCATGATTTTTTGCTATGTTTAAAAATTGTAATACAATTTATTTATGAATGGCAAACAAACCCTCCCTATTGTGAATCTACATTCACAATTCTTTATAGCTCTTCATCCTAAATTAACTGAATCAATTCATTTAATTTCCTTTACTTTCCCTCTGATTTCATTCATTTTACTTTTACTACATAACTCATGGTTTAATATTCCTGATTCCTAATCTGAATCAAATCAGAAGGTAATGTGTAACAGAAGTTAAATGAAATGGGGCTGCACATCTTACTTTCCATGAGTTCTGTTCTCTACCTCGGTCTTTCATGCCTTAGTGGTATGATCTTCCTGCCTTCTTATCTGTAATTCTTTCATATTCTAAATCTTATCAGACTAATTAACCCCTTTAGGCCCAATCTCTCCTATAGTGGGGGTACTGAAACACATACCCAGAGGCCAACCCCTACTAAGGTAGTAGATCAGTTTCTTTCCTATAGTCCAAGACTTACTAGATTGGGGGTATTTACTTATATATGTGGGGACCTGTTGATGTCATAGGGTATAAATAGATAATAGTGAAAATGGCAGCAAGAAATAGGTAATATAATACTTAAAGAAATATTTAAAGATGCTATCGTAAATGTGAAATTTTTAGGCATTATGTTTGTGAGAGTAGTAAATACTAATAAAAATGTTTTATCCAAATGTTTCTGTGATTCTTTGAGCTAACAATATGCTGCTCAGATGAAAATGTTCCAGAAATCTGTTATCTGATGCCCTTTTTGATCTGGATTAAAGTGGCTGTGGTGACATACAAAAGTGCAATCAACCATACAGAAAAACTTGGGACTGTTTTTTGAGCTTCATTAAAATAAATGAAATAAAATGAAAGTTGCACAGGATGAAATGAAAATGCAGTAGATAGTGTTGGCGCCTCACAGCTCCAGGGTCTCCCGTTTGATCCTGGAGTGAGTTAATAACGGCTATTTGTTGTTTAACAGGTTTCTTGTGTCTGCATGTGGAATTGGTGACTCTAAATTGCCCTTAGGTACGATTCAGTGTGTGTCAGCATGATACCCAGTGTCCCCGAGACAGCCTCCGGATCAACTACAACCCTGAAGCATTACTAAAGAATAAAATTAAAAACGGATTTTAATATATAGGAAAATGGCCAAAAGTATGTGAACACCATCAAACACATCCAATTCCAGATTCAGTCCCTGCTATGCAGATATAATGTGCTCCATTCTTCTGGGAAGGCTTTCCACCAGATTTTGCAGCTTGGCTTTGGGGATTTGTGTTCATCCAGTCGACAAAAACATTAGTGGTCTCAGGTAGTGATGCCGGAATGCCAAGGAGGCTCCAGTTCCAGTTCATCCCAAAGAAGTTCTGGGTTCTGTTCTTTTCTGGAGTTCATCCAGTCCAACCTTAACACAGAATGTCTACATTGGGCTGGCTTTGTACACAGGAGCACTGTCATGCTGGAAAAGGCATTGAGCTTCTTACTTCAAGTGAAAGGAAAATTTAAATGGTACATCACTCCACATACCAAGCATGTAATAATTTCAAACAGCCTAAAAGTTCATCTTAATGTGTGCTAGCATTTTATCTAATCCGATTTACATTTATACAATTTAAAGACATAAAGTCAACCAAGCATGTCAGTCTCCTAAAGAGTATTATCTTGGTATTCTGGTTGCACATCTAGCTTACTGCACCCCAGTCATTCTTATTTTTTCTCTTGCCCTCTTATATAATATCACTCATATGAGAATGGGTTTCCTGCTGAGTCTGGTTCCTCTCAAGGTCATCTTAGGGAGCTGTTCCTTGCCACTGTCCCTCACCAGATGATGAAATGTCTCTGTTCTTGTCATTTGAGGTCTAGCTCTGGACTGATAACCTCCTTCTGCAAAGCTCATAGTTCCATCAAGTCCAAAGAGATTACCACCGCAGCTGTCATCAACATTCTTATCATCCTCAGCATGAGCCAGCACCGCACATAGCAATCTGTCTGAATCTGATTGGCAAGCAAAATAATGTCTGCCTGCCATGTGTTGACAGCTTTCTCAGTGAATCTAGTTTGTGGCTCTTTTGTGTGGCCTGGTTCGTTGTTCAGGAGCTCTTTTCTAATTTCCCTTCTAAGTGAGAGTGCTTCATTGTGTATAACAAGGGTGGGCATGTCCCGAATGGCCTTAAAAGCCTTTGCAGGTGTCCTCATATGCCTGGAGAGACCAGTCTGCTTTTATACACCTGTAATAAGATAGACAGATAGGTATATATATATATATATACTGTATATAGATAGATAGATAGATAGATGGATGGATATAGATAGGACGTTAATGGCGTTCTCAAATTGCCCATAGTGTGTATGTGCCCTGCAATGACGTGTACCCGCCTTAGGATTTCAAGATTCAAGATTCAAGATTCAAAGAACTTTATTAATCCCAGAGGGAAATTGCTTCGTCTTGGTTATACAGTTGCTCTGATTAATTTACCGTGAAGAAAGGAAAAAATGACAGAAAATTATATTAGAAAAAGAATAAAGAAAAATAACAATAAATAGAGGTAAAATAGAATAGAATTAAATATAGCACACAATTAAGCTGCATATTGCACTAGAAATGCAGTGTAAATGAAAAGAAATATTGCACAGATGTATTGTAATCAGATATTGCACTTGGAACTTGAGTTGTGGGAACAGTAATGTCATAAAATATCATTGAACAGGAACTACTCATAGTTCCTGTCCCGTAGTGAAAACGTTATATAGTCTCTGTCTGAAATTGCTCCTCTGGTCGGAGCGAACTCTGTATAACGGGTGAGAAGGACTGTTCAAGATTGTGCGTATTTTGGACAGGATCCTCCTCCTTGCCACGACATCAACAGAGTCCAGATCCAAGCCCAGGACAGATCCGGCCCTTTTAATGACCTTGTCCAGTCTGATTCTGTCTGCTGTTTTCATGTTACATCCCCAACAGACCACAGCATAAAAAATGACACTCGCCACAACAGATTCGTAAAACATCCGAAGAATGGTATTACAGATGTTGAATGACCTGAGCCTTCTCAGAAAGTACAACCTGCTCTGTCCTTTCTTGTAGAGTGCCTGACCAGTCCAGTTTGTTATCCAGATGCACTCCCAGGTATTGATGTTGAGTTGTAGGTGGTTACGCTCACACCAGAAAACAAAGTCATCCACCATAGACTGGTACTCGGAGATGTCACCGTCCTTAATACATCCCACCACCACAGAGTCGTCAGAGAACTTCTGTAGATGGCATGATTCTGAATTATATTTAAAGTCAGATGTGTAGAGGGTGAAAAGAAATGGAGACAGAACAGTCCCCTGAGGAGCACCAGTGCTGCAGATCACTGTGTCAGACACACAGTTTTGTGAACGAACATACTGGGGACGGCAGGTCAGGTAGTCCATTATCCAGGAGTTAACCAAGGGAGTGTCAATTTGCATGATCCTTAGTTTCTCCCCCAGTACTGCCGGTCGTATGGTGTTGAAGGCACTGGAGAAGTCAAAGAACATAATCGTAACACTGGTCCCAGGTTTGTCGAGGTGGGAGTAGGTTCGGTGGAGCAGGTGTATAATGGCATCATCTACTCCCAGGAATGGCTGATAGGCAAACTGAAGAGGGTCAAGAGAAGACTTCACCTGGGGACGAAGTGTATCCAGGCTAAGTCTCTCAAACACCTTCATAATATGTGATGTTAGAGCGACGGGCCGGTAGTTGTTCTTGGCAGAGGGTCGGGGTATCTTGGGGACAGGAACAATGCAGGATGTTTTCCACAGGGCAGGGACTATCTGTAGAGACAGACTTTCTATAGGCTCCAGGCTTCCCGAAAACAGGTAATCCCCAAACACGAATGTTTTCAGGTGTAAAGCATCCCATAGTCACTTCCTGCCCTTTATAAATGTGCTTTGTCTCAAACGTTCAAATTGACTCAATATACCACACAAGATGGACAGCAGGATCTTAGTCACCTGCTATTGGCTACTGATGGTGTGTCTCTCTCTGGCTAAAACTTCCTCTCCAAGACTTCATTTGGCACCAGACACACAAGACAAATTTCACATGGTAGAATTGCACATGCCTGCCAGAGCAGATTGTTCAAACCTCACTTGGCACTTTGTGGAAAAATGGACCACACCACGTGTCCTACCCAAAAAAGTGTCAAACAGCTTCTGCAGATACATATTACAATTATCACATTACAAGTTCTTTAGAACTCCAGAGGTGTATATGCCTTCAGGGACTGGCCAGTGCACCTCTAGATGTCATGCTTCTTCTGGTGGAACACTTGAAGGGGTGAAGGCAAGAGGTCCTGCCAATAAAATTTTACTTAGACTGGTTTTCAGGCATTCCTAGTGCTGAACATGGCTGTGCTGAACTCAACTGTAGAAGTAGCATTCTCTATGTCCTTCTTGGGGGGGGGGGGGGGGGGTCATTTCATGTGACTAATCATTTGACTATAATGGGGGCTTTGTTGGGGGACATTAGTCTCTGAGTTTCTTTTCTTTCTGCAGACTCAGCTTCTGAATCACTGATTTCCATTCAGCCATGTCTGCCTAGAAACTGAGACAGATTGCTTTCTGGACTTCTTGTAATCTTTAGTCATCTGTTGAGTCCATTTATACCAGCTGGGTTTCTTTACAGGAATTTTGGATTAGGATTCTTGTTATGAGGCCTGCAACAGTGTGTTATAAGAATAATGCTGTAATGTAAAGTAATGCTGCCTGTACGTAATCCAAGTATAATCCTTTTAACACATACTAAAGGCACATATACAGACAGACAGACAGACACACACACAGATATGTATATCATATACAGTATATCATAAATATATTGAATGTTGACCCGGTGGTGGTATCACAGTTGTAAAAAAATGGGAATAAATACAATGGTCACCACTGGCCACCACGGGCTCTACTAGGACTACAGAGGTTCCTAAATGGATGGGCGATGGAGATTATGACAAAAAATGAATCTGTTTATTAATCTGGTTCTGTTGGTCTTGACTGATGATGACTGTGTTCACTCTGCGCTTCCCCAGAGTGGCAAAATGTTTAAACACACATGCTAGAGATGGACAGAAGGCCAGGTGGAGCAGAAGGGGAAAGAGCATGCAAAAAGAAAGGACTTAGCGAAGAAGAAGTAGCAAAATGTTGCAAAATTTTCAGCAAATATTAGATGTAGCGCTCCTACTTTCATTATATAAAATACTATATGCTAAAAGATATTAATATTATTTATTGTAAAGTTACATAAGTCTTTTAACAGACAAAAAAAAAATCTGATTCTTATATATAGTTAGTAAGAGAGCAGGGAGACAGGAGCTACAGTATAGTAGCTGATTTTGAAAAAAATATTTTCATATTTTCATAATTTAGTCATTATTGTTTTATTTGTTTACATTAAAAAAATTCTTCCCATTTGTGAGGTTTAAAACCTTTTTCCTCGTTTTTTTTTTTTTTTTTTGAAAGAAGGTGGAGACAGTCACCCTGTCACTAGCTCTGGTGCAGTGATCACACATCAGATTCAGTCAGGGACTGAGACAGGTAGAAGGGAAATAAGAAAAAAAAAGAATTCATTTTAACATATTGGATGAAATTTATGGTTTTGCTAATTTGGGTGTATTATAAATATGTATACATATTTATTTAGATTCTGAACATCTAATTACAATGAGGTGGTTGTTTTGCACCAAGCTGGAGACTGTTCTGTTTGTAACACTAATGCAGAAGAAGTGATAGGTACAAGAAAAATATATATTTTTTATAATATGGTTCCTAAATTTATTTGGGTGAACAGGATGTCATAGGTTGATGTGGGGGTTCCTGGCCTGAAATTTTTTTATTGTTTCTCAGTTTGGCTCTGATCTATAGGGTGGAGCTGGGGTTTCTCTCAGCACCGTTAGGCTTAAGGGTGCTACATTTAATTTAAATAACATCTATTTACATCTTTTTAAACACACACATATGACACCATCGTGACAACAAAAAAAAAGAAAAATTATATTTGTGCTTCCGGGGCCACACACACACACGCACAAACATACAGGTCTGGATGGGATGCTCCCTACAATTACTAAAATGAAAGGGAAAGAATGGTTAATATATGCGTTAGAATTTAGTTGGACTATATTTACAGGGGACAAACTGCTTTCTATGTAATAAAACTGCCTGTGTGTTGACAGTTAAAGAGTGCTGTTAAGTACAGTGTTGCGTCATAGTCTGTGTCACTACGGTGACGAACGTGCCAACAAAAACAAAAATGATCTCCTGCGAACACTTAAACTCACAAAAAATCACTATCATCACTGTTATACTCTATCCAGCAGTTTTACTGATACTATATGTCTATTGATGTCAATAAGACTGAGCGATAATTCAAATCCCAGGATCTGGATAAACTCCTTGACCTCTGGTAACATTTATTTTTGACCGTAGCAAAGCTTTGGATTGACTTTGGATGCAATCGTCTACATAATATTTGTACACCAAGACACTTGCTGCCCACACACAGGCAAAGCAAAGTGTAAACCCTATACGGATACACTCCCTGTAACCACACTAGTCTTTGAAGCTTGCACATGAGGTTTAAAGAAACACTCATTACGCTGATAATGGCATTAAAACAAACCCATGCACGTTCCACTATAACAACCCAAACAAGCCATTTTTCTTGAAGGGTTCGTGAGAAGCTGTGTCTGAAAACAAATCTAGCATTGTGCAGACAGCTGCTGGTTTAAACCTAAAGCCGAAATCAAGACATAATGTTTTAAAGATGCTGTGTGTTGTAGTCTTTAAGCTTAGCCTTTAAACTGTGCCAAAGTAGTCTGGTTAACATCCAGATATCTGCTCTTTCACTTCTGTTTGTGCTTTTGCAAGCAGACGGCTGTTCAGACAGCAGAATCAGTGTGTTTGCATGCTCTCTCTCTCTCTCTCTCTCTCTCACACACACACACACACACACACACATACACACAGAGCTGACTTAGCAAAACACACTGCAGTGATGTGACTATGCAGGAAAGCAGATGGTGCGCCCTCACGCTAAGCCACTTCAACAGGTGAAGCTTGTGATACTATGCATATACACACACTCACAAAAATCCCTAACCTGAATACAGACAGACAGACAGGCATTTATCTTACTATCCTTCTATGAACTTTCCACAAATATTTTGCTTCTTTTAGGTAATTAAACGATCGATAGATAGATCGATAGATCAATAAATAGATAAATAGATAGATAGATAGATAGATAGATAGATAGATAGATAGATTCCAAGGTCACATTAATTCCTCTTCAAGATCTTGTATTGGTGATGAGTCAGACTGCTGCATAATTTGCAATATGCCCGTGCCATCAGGGAAGAAGAAAAAATTCAGTGAAGGAAAAACCTGTTTATTCAGTATATTTAGGTTGACAATTTTTGGGCTCAAAAAAAAAAATTGGACATGTTGCTGAACCTAGACCTGACCAAGTAAAGAAACCCTGGGACATAACACTGCCTCATCAGACGTGTACAGCGGCACTATGCATTGCTTTATTTGCTTCCCTTCTTACTCTGATGTGCCCATCACTCTGGAATATGGGTAAATCTGAACTCCTCAGACCACTGGACTTTTTTTCTAATGCTCTACAGTCCATTCTTTATGCTCCCTAACAAACTGAAGCATTTTTTCTTATTAGTCTCACTGATAAGTGTTTTTTTAAGTCTACACAGCTGTTTAGTCCCAATCCCTTGAGCTCTTTTTACACGTGTCTTTTGTGTACGTGTGGAAATGCTCTTACTCTCACTATTAAACAACTGTGAGGTTTTGAAAAAATATGATTTGATTTCAACAAATGTTTAAGTGATCTCCCATCACAATCATTCAGGATATTTGAATGAAGATGATGGTCCACCACTCTCCTTCCAGGTTTGCATTTAATGCGTTTTTCAGCAATATCCTTAGTTGTTTTCTTTGCTTGATGTGGGACAATAATTTGACCCTTCTGAAACAGAGTAACATCTTTACTATGAGCGCAGGATGTGTTTTCTGACATGGTTGTTAAAGAAATGAGAAGCTACTCACTGCATCAGTTAGGGTTAAATAACATGTTGCAAGCAGATATTTATTAATCACTCCAGTAAATATTCATTTGAAGATTCTTAACTATTTGCTTAGTTAAATACTGGTTTGGTTTTTTTGGTTGGGCAGTGAATATAAATTATATATTTCCATAAAACTGTCATAGATGCATAATCACTTTGTATATACTGTACAAAAGTACAAAAGTGTCCTTCTCTTTATGGTAATACACTGGTTTATCTGGGAAAAAGAAGGAACTGGTGTAATTCCGGTTTAGAATTTATTGACAGTAAAGATACAGGACTTAATTAGGAATTATTCATTCATTATTTGGTACTTACATGCAGAAACACGCATACATGCATGCATACGCACATACACATGCGAAATATACCAACATTTCATTGGGGGTGATTGTTATTAGCCAGTATTTGATGATTTAGCTTCATTCAGGTATGCGAGACCTTACACAAGCCTGAGCCACCAACTTATCCTCACACTGTAATAGCCTCAGGCACATTCCACTCTGTGTGTGTTGGGGAGGGAAGGGGACATTGTAATTCAGACACTAACACCCCCCCCCCCCTCCGCCCCTCAGTATGTTGACATGCTGCGGAATGTGAATAGCCTGACACGTTTGAATGTTAACATTTCAATGAGAAAAAAACAATCTCTCATCCTTTGTCAGTACTGAGGAGGCAAAAGAGTTTCCATCGGCTGCAGGGAAGAGTAACGGCCATGTGATTGAAAAGAACAGATTGGAAGAATAGAGCTATCTGGGGTTCTTTGCATTCTTGAAGGAAGTTTTGTGGGAAAAGTGGGTGAATGGCTCAACAAAATAGCCTGTATGAAAGAGATCTCTTATCAAAAACAATAATAACAATAACAACAACACACACAAGCACTGTCAATTATAAATAATCACTCAGTATCAACTCAGTATTCTAATTGATGATAATAATGTCTACAGTTTAATGTAGTGTTGAAAGGTAAAGAAATAAGTTCAAACTGTATTAAACTTTTAAACTGTCACCTTATATCTATTAGAATATCTGCTTAATATAATGAGTCTAAAATATATTCAAGTATCATCAAACACAAATATACTCACATATAAGCAAATATATCATATAGGCTTATATACCCAAAATTAAAGAAAAATTATTCCTCATGTGCTCAAAACCACTATTTCATGGTCTGAGTCTTGAAATATGGCTGCGCCATCAGGGAAGAAAAGCTACATAGATAAAATGATCCTTCAGTATATTCAGGTTTTCAGCTGACAACCACTCTTTCACAATTTGAGCCCAATGAATCCTGGCATCGTCACCTTGCAATATGTCTGTGCCATCAGGGAAGAAAAAAAATGAATTGAAAGAAGTCATAACACTGCCTCCACTGCCACCTCAATCCTTATGAAGTGTCCAAAGTCCAATCCTTATGCTCCCTAGCAAACTAAATCCTTTTATCTGAGGAGTCTCAATAACAAGTGATTTTCTTATGGCCACGCAGGTGTCTAGTCCCAATACTGTAATGAGATACTGAGTTCTCATTACATTGTGTGTATGTGTATGGAAATGCTCTTACTTTTACTGTTAAATATAGCAATGGATTTTACTGTTGTTTACTGTTACATGATTTTTTCTGACCACATTTCTTCCACAAAGTTGATGGTTCAACACGATCCTTTCAGGTTTTGATAATGTGTTGAAGGGTTATTATATATACGTTTATATAAATAAACTCACATTCAAATATATCATATAATCAAATACACTTTGACCCTAATACACTCATATATTTAGTCATATAAGCCAAAATGTAGATGAATATGTCAACTGTGGTTCTATACTGTATACTCAAACTCATATATAGTAAAATACTCTTAATAAATTCATTAATAAATGTATGAAAACTTTAATATTAATAAAATCAAATATGTTAAGATGCTAATATACTCATATTTATAAAAAAAATATACTCTAGATCAAATAAAAAAATATATAGTCAAATATACTCAGATATAG
>JAOVVA010000035.1:5905344-5918346 GCA_028565275.1 Leiocassis micropogon
AAACATTTAAGTGTGACAAACATACAAAAGAATAAGAAATCAGGAAGGGGGCAAATAGTTTTTCACACCACTGTATACACACACACACACACAAATAGATGTTCTTTACGAGTGAGCCGTGTGGTGGTTAGCCATCCCTGCTGGACATGAATGGCTGGGGCAGACATGCAGGTAGCATGTGATTGACTGAGTGGAGCGACAAGTAGATGATTACTAATGAGACAATCACTGAGACAGAAGGGGACGCTTCCTCAGGATGTAGGAAATAAAATTCATCAATTTAATTGAATTGCTCCTTGATGGTTATCGTCCACAACTAAGGATGCGTGTGTATAAATAAATAAAGTACGTCTCATTGTTCACGTTTAAGAGCACATGAGCGTTTGTGAGCGAGGACGTGTTAGACACCACAGGGGAGGACACACAGCGTGTACATGTGCATCTGCAGCAACGTGCTCATTTTCTTGTATATAAGAGAGAGGGAGAATGATAAAGATTGACAAAAGCAACCTCTCTCTCTCTCATACACACACACACACACACACACAAACTTTACTGGTTATCTAGCTCAGTTAAATGCAAATGTATTATTTTTTATATTACAAATATCAAAAGAAACAGAACAAAACCAGACTTGCAATAATTACTGGCACCCCTCTAAGTATGAGCAAAATATAAAAATGTAAACATAATTCAGATATTATAAATCCACAGGAGTATTTAATAACTCCAGACAGTACTGGTACTTTAAGTAAAAGTGGTCTTTGTGGTCAGATGAGACAAAAGCGTCTTCTTATAGCTTCTGGGTAACAAAAAATGAGGAACGAGTGTGTTATTGACCAAGTGACGTTGGACCAAAGCTTAAAATGATACATTAGTTATCTATTATAATATATCATATCATAACATATCATATATATACATACATACACACACACACACACACACACACACACTGTATATACGCAGTGATCTCTAATCTGTGATAGACTCTCACCTCTTCTTGTCTGCCTGGAACGAGTACAGCAGGGCTAAGTTCAATAATGAGAGCACTCAAAAACACACAACATTTCATTAATCCATTCAACTGTTGTACGTTTGTGAACGTTTTGCAAGCACTCATTTAATGCAGCCCCACTGGGCTATCATGTCATTCCTGTGCTTTCGTGCCCTGTCCATAGTAAATGCCCATGAATGCCTATTACATTTAACATTAATTTGGCACTATTAAATTAACAATTTATTTACTGTTACGCACCAAAGTTCGGATGGGAGGGTTCACATTTGTTCACGTGAACTCCACTAACAGAGCGACTGCACCAGAGTTCGTTTTAATTGAAGCAAACATGTCAAGTGTGAACACACCTGTATTCTAAACAAGGGTGCCAATAATTATGAATACGAACACATTGTTGAGTTTACCTTCATAAACATGCTGAAACCCGTCTTGAGCAGGTCGGTAAGTCCTCCAGAAACATGCTCAATGTCTGGGCACTCAGGTCGGCTTGGGTTGAAGATTTCCTCCAGAACCTGCTTTATGAAGGGACGATAAGTCGCCTACGGACACCAGAGACAACACCAGACTGCATGGGTTTTCATTCAAGGGCATTTCTTTCCAAGAACAAACACAAATAATCAAACACTGTTTCAAATCTGACATACGTAGCTCCTCAGGGTATTGGCTGATTGGCGTTGATTTAGGATTAGTATTCATTTGTCTTCGGAAGAGACGACAATACAGTAAAATTCGACCAAGACATGACACAGACAGAGCTTTACATCATAAAGCCACAAAGACAAACAGTATATTACTGAGGTGAAAAATTTACCCAACGACGAATGACACTTTAAAGACAGGATACAGTATAATCTAACTAAATTACACAATCACAATGTGCGTGTTTAGGGAGAAAATGTTGAGATGGAATTTAGAGAAGTTCTACGCTAGGTTATTAGACAGCTACTGATAAATAATACAAACAATTATTATGAGAAGTAATTGTGAATGTTTTTAATAACTATTTATACTTCTTGTACACCATAACCATTTGCAGGACATATAAAGTAGTAGTGGTGTTGATGTTTGAAAAGTTAAAATATGTAAGAATGAGATGATTCATGTATCAAGGATATGACGGAGGAATGCAGAAGCACTCCAGCGAGGATTACCTCAGAGGAGCAGCAGGCAAAATATAGCACCTACACAGCTTGGCACTGACCTTCAGATAATCATGCAGGATGCGAGGAATACATTCTGTTTTAGTGTGTGCTGGGGTTTTTGTAAACACTAAGTATATACAGTGGCAGGAAAAAGTATGTGAACCTTTTAGAATTTCATGGTTTTCTGCATTCATTTGTCATAAAATGTGATACGGTCTTCATTTTAGTCAAGTGCATTGACAAATATAATATGCCTAAAATAATAAAACAAAAAAAAGTATGATCTTTCATGTCTATATTGAGAACAACCATAAAAAAACCTGATATTCCTAGTGAAAAAAGTGAATGTGAATCCTTGAGTTAATGATCTAAAAAAGCTCATTGGAGTTAGCTATTAGCATACCTTGTTTGGAGGTGTGAACTAAAGCTACTTTGACTAATAAAAACCACTCAAATTTTTTGAGTGTGCTCCGCACAAGAACTTATGTGAGCCATGCCTGGCCAAAAAAAAGCTTTTGGAGAATCTACGATCAAGATAAACATAAAGTTGGAAAGGTTTACAAAGTGATTTCAAAGACTTTAGAAATTCACCGCTTTGGGACTGTGGCTACTCTACCAAAAAGTTGGCATCCAGTCAAAATGACCCAAAGAGCACAACAAAGACTCATCAATGTGGAAAAGAAACAACCCGAATGACAGCCAAAAGTTTGAAGGCATCATTGGAACTTGCTAACATCATACTGTACGTAACATTATAGTACATAAAATACTAAACAGGTAGAGTGTCCATGGCAGGACACCACAAAGGAAGCCGCTGCTTACTAAAAATAACATCGCTGCACGCATGAAGTTTGTGAAGGAACACATTGACACTACGCACCGGTATTGGGAAAATGTTTTGTGTATTGATTAAACTAAGACTGAACTATTTATTTGGAAAGAACACGCTGCACTACGTACATCTAGCGTAAAAAAGGGCACTGCATATCATCACGAAAATATTCAAACCAACCGTAAAGTATGGTGGAGGAAAGTTATGAAAAGTTATTAGAAAATTATGATTTGGGTCTGCTCTGTAGCATCAAGGCCTGGCCAGCTTGCAGAAGATGAATTCTTAGGTGTATCAAAAAATTCTTCAAGAAAATCTGAGAATGTCTGTACATCAGCTGAAACTCTGTAGAAGTTGAGTGATGTAACAGGACAATGACCCAAAACACTGGAGCAAGTCCACAACAGAATGGCATCAGAAAAAAACAAACAAACAGCTCTTGGAGTGGTCAGAGCCCAGACCTCAACCCAATAGAGATGCTATGGAAGCATCTTACACATAAGATGTGCAAAGAATATGACAAAGCTGAAGCAGTTCTGCCGGGTAGAATGGGCTAAAATTCCTCTTGAACGATGTGCAGGTCCCATCCACAGCTACAGGAACCACCTGGTTGAGTTTATTGCAGCCAATTCCAAGGGTTCACTTACTTTTTGTTTTTATTTTAGGCACGGTATATTTGTCAATACTTTTGACTTAGATGAAGATCAAATCATATTTTATGACACATTACTGCAGAAAACCATGAAATTCTAAAAGGTTCACATACTTTTTCATTTTTCTGTACAGCTGTGGCCAAAGGTTTTGAGAATGACACAAATATTATTTTTCACAAAGTCTGCTGCTTCAGTGTTTTTACATCTTTTTGTCAGATGGTACTATGGAATACATAATTACAATCATTTCATAAGTATCAAAGGCTTTTATTGATAATTACATTAAGTTTATGCAGAGTAGATATTTGCAGTGTTCACTGTTATTTTTCAAGACCTCAGCAATTCGCCCTGGCATGCAGTCAATCAACTTCCAGGCCACATCCTGACTGATGCACACCCATTCTTGCATAATTGCTGCTTGGAGTTTGTTAGAATTTGTTTGTTTTTGTTTGTCCACCTGCCCCTTGAGGATTGACCACATGGTCTCAATGGGATTAATGTCTGGGGAGTTTCCCGGCCATGGACCCAAAATTTCAATGTTTTGTTTCCCAATTGTTAGTTAATAATTTTGCCCTATGGAAAGGTGCTCCATGTTATTGGAAAAGGCCTTGCTCAAATTGCTCGTCAACAAACTGTTCTTGGATAGTTGGGAGAAGTTGCTCAGAAGGATGTTTTTGGACCATTCTTTATTCATGACTGTGCGCTGAATTGTGAGTGAGCCCACTTCCCCTTGGCTAAAAAGCAATCCCACACATGAATGGTCTCAGGATGCCCTACCGTTGGCATGGCACAGGATTGATGGTAGTGGAAATTAATATTTATTTATTAATAATATTTATAAACAAAATATTATAGCATAATACAATGTTTATTAATAATATTTATTAATTCAATATTATATTGTTTCTAAAAACGGATGCTATTTTAGAATAATATGCTTTTGGTTCTGCTCAGAGGACATCAAGCAGTTAGTCGGCTGTATTTTTTAAGTAAAAGCTGAAGAAAAAAAGACAGACGCCTGTAGCTGCCTTACAAAAACAAGTCTGTGTCAGATTAGGGTAAAAAAAGGGAAAAAAAGAGTCACTTCAGGTGGGTAATGTGAACATAGCCTTTGTTATTTTGAGATATTCAGATGCATCTACAGTGTGTGTAATCAAAACGTGAGAAAAATAATTAGTATTTTTTGTAATGATTTGTCATTTTTGCATTTTTGTATTGGCTGAGCAATTCTTCTCCTATTGTGACCTCAGTTTAAGATGATCCCGTCCACCATTTGTTGCTTAGCTCTGCTATTCTCAGGAGGGGTGTGGCTCAATAATAGCTCATTTACATAGACACTGAAACTGTGTGTTTGGAGGAGAAGTGAAATAAACATTTCAACTCAAGCTGTAATTTCAAGAAATAACACAATGTAACACAAATGTAACACTGTAAATAAGTGCAACAAATAACCTTTTCAATTATTTAACGCTTACAACCCAATCTTAAATGGATATAAACGCCAAAATATGTATCACATATGACATTTAATTATTTATATCAAAGAAGGAAATACAGGACATAGGTTCTTTAATATATTAATTATTTACGTTTTAAGTTAATTATTATTTTTAAGTCTGGATTTTCAATGCTATCGTCACCTTCAGCTAGGTCATTACAGATAATTAAAAAATATATTCCAGATGTCTGTAATAGTGCTTTGGGACAATGTCCATTGTTAACAGTGCTTTAATGGCACTAGGCACTCACTGACTTTAATGAGAGGACTGGTTTTCTCTCTGCAAATCCCCTGATGAGTGCTTCCAAATGGTCGGGTTTGTCCGTTTTGTCAAGTTAATGCTTTGCATTTCACAAAAAAATATTTATAAGTCCCCTTTATCAAGAGAATAAAAGCGGTTTGTTTGCATCAGGGTATAGAGCCGTCGTTTCTGTGCAGGTACAAAGTTTGCTACTTCAACTGGATTATTTCTTCGCTCTAAAGCAATTAAAATTTTCAAGCTTGCTTATCCCATTGGCATATTATTATTGTTTTTTTTTCCTAGGAAAAAATCATATAGAGAATAATGTAGCAGTAAAACAATATTTCAAGCATTAAATTTTTTTTATAAAAATAAACTTTTTTATGGTTTCCCAACAATATGTATATATGACTTTATAAAAAGGTTTTTGCCCCAATTTCTTACAGTGCATATTGTTATATACAGTAGTTTGCATTTGTATTTACCGCTACAACATTTCTTAGTTTATAAACCAAGATGGTTTTTGTGGTTGATACTAAATGGAATTCGAGCATCATCGATAGAATTTAACACGGGCCTATAAGGAAACAACATCTGCCCTGTTGATCCTGAAAAAAACAAACAAAAAAACACTTCACCACAACCTGAACCTAGTGTGAGTCAGAGACACAATAACACACACGAATGCACACCCATATACACACATCCACCCACACATCTGTAAACACAGAGCTTACTGCCATCACTGACTACACAGACTAATGATCATAACAATGCTAAGTAGAAAATGAACTGTTTTTACTTCATTTAACAATTTCGTCTGGATTTGTGAAAAACACCCATATTAGGTTAAATGCTGATGGGAATCCTTTTACATAAATTGACAGAGAGTATGTGATCACTACCAGTGATTAATGGTTTTCAGGCCTGCACTTTTCATCATGCGTCAGACACAAAAAACCATCTCCACCATTAAACTGTCTAACACCCACACGCTCAACTTAAAATGGAACGATGATAACGAAAATAAAAACAAACTAACCATCAGCGGAAAACCCTCATGTTGTATAATGGTGCAGTGGGTCATCCGTTAGTCATGTAATGCAGAATGACACAAACACCTACAATCTCTATTAATATTATGTTGTTCAAATCAAGAATGAAATAATAACTACATGACCTTCCAGGTCAATGAAGCACTCCTACTCTACATCTCATAAAAATAAAAGTGTGTGTTCTTACATAAATAACACAGTACATATAGTAAAATCCAGAGAAATCACACTTTACGGTAACAAGCAAAATGTAATATTTAAAAAGAATACCAGATGTAGATATCTTGAGTGCAAGCATACAGGAATTTTTTGTTTTCTTTTTTTTATCTGCATGCTGGAGTGGGTTAGTGGGCTGGTATGGGGTCTATAGTGAGTCAATGATCTAGCAGTTTTTTGTTTTTTTTTGAAAATACCAAAGCAACAATGTAAATACAAGTGAGTGTGGTAGAGCAGGGAAAACAGTACAACGTGCAGGACAGGGGCTCCTCCTTGACCAGGGTAGAGAACCGCTGTTCTTTGGCATGGGTTGTATAGTGGGACCATGGGCCGGGATGGGGTTTAGAATGAGTCCGTGGTCTAGCATGGGGTCTATAGTGGTTTGGTGGGCTGACATCAGGTGTATAATGGGACAGAAGTCTGGCATGAGGTCTATAGCAAGTCAGTGATCTACCAGCATCAGGAATAAAGTGTCTGTAGTGTGTTGGTGGGCTGGCATCAGGTGTATAACGAGACAGTGGTCTAGCATGGGGTCTATAGCAGGTTAGTGGGCTGGCTTGGGGTTCGTAGTGTGTTGGTGGGCTGGCATCAGGTCTATATTTTGTTGGTGGGCTAGCATCAGGTCTATAGTGTGTTGGTGGGCTGGCATCAGGTCTATAGCGAGACAGTGGTCTACAATGGGGTCTATAGCAAGTCACTGGTCTACTATGGGGTCTATAGTAGGTTAGTGGTCTATAGCATGGGGTCTATATCAAGTGAGAGATCTATCAGCATCATACTGAACCAGGGCTAGGTATTTGCGATTTAAAAAAAAAATGCTAATTAGCAACACAGCTCTTTTCCCAGCCGAGAGACTAACAGCTCCTTTTAAGGTGGAATGTTTTCTTGCGTGTTAATCCCCTGTTTCAGCAGTTGAGTATTCCCACAAAGGAACAGGCATCTTTGTGCCTACACTCATCTCCTAGATTAGATTCCATATGAAAAAAAATCATTATATACAGCACAAATCTATAAACATTATAACCCGATGTTATGAACATTAGAAGTAGAGATTTTCTTAACGATGCCAAGTTCCAAAGTAACTTTATTGAAAAACCTATTTAATTCGTTTTTTTCCACTAATCGGGAAGCCAAGAAATTTGCCTGTGGAAATCATTATGCTGGAGTGGTTTGGGGGAAAGGGGTTCCTGAGTGTGTGTATGCATGTTTGTGTGTGTGAGCATGTCGGGGGACAGCATTTATTTTGTACACTCTTGTTTTTGTGCGTGTTAAGCCATGTTTTCCAACCTTCCAAATTCAAGACACCTGTTCAGTGTCCAGGCCTCACTACATAAAAAACAAAGAAAGGTTAGATATTTTTGATATGCAAGGAGAAAAGCTGACTTTTGCAATTAGGGTGAAATCCATTTGAGACAATAATACAGCAATTTGTCCGCAGGGCATAGAGGCACCATGCCAGGTAATATAATACATTCCAGTTAAATAAAAGCAGCATAAAATACACTCCCTGACAGGCACTCTTTTTCACATTTTATTAAACAGGTCACTGACTGTACCCACTGACTTGCTCATACCCCCTGATAAAGCAACTCTTTGGTTCGTTCCTCAAAGAGAACTCTTATAGGTTTCACAGTAGAGCAGATGTTTTCTTTTTTTTAAAAAAAACAAAATACAGTAGAATGGTTTAAAAAACCACAACCCATTAAAAAAATACTATAGTACCAATGTGAAGGTGTATATGGGACAGAAGTGTTCCTGAGGTGTTCTCAAGACAGGGATAGAAGGCTGTCATCAAGACAGGGATAAAAGATGATGAATGCACAGAAAAAACAAAAACAACAATAAAAAATTTCAAGGAAGACATTAACCAATATGTTGTGCTTATAAAATCAAATTAAATAAAAAAGTTAATGCACATCTTCTTCTTTGTCTTTCAGCTGTTCCCTTTCAAGGGTCGCCACAGCGGATCATCTACCTCCATCTAACCCTATCCTCTGCATCCTCTTCTCTCACACCAACTAACTTCATGTCCTCTCTCACTGCATCCATAAAGCTCCTCTTTGGTCTTCCTCTAGACCTCCTGCCTGGCAGTTCAATTTGAACCACCAACCTTTCGATCAGTAACTCAGTGCCCTAACCCTCTGAGCTACGACTGCCCATAATGAATGTTCTCCGAAGGTTTGGTCATATTCCCATGCATTGTTTAGGAGTAGATGTGATTGGAGGAAAAGTGTGATGACAGCAGACGATACCGACACGAGATGATGGATAATGATCCTATGCAGTCACAAAAAAAATAAAAAAAATAATCAATGGTCTGGAAATGTACTGCATATCTATATGAGGGAGTAACAATGAAGCGGCCAGTAAGTGAACACAGCAGTGTTACTGCTTTTTTCACAGGAACACAAAAAAAAAAAATCAACTATATACTAATTATAATATATGAAACTGAAAAGATGCAATAGATGTACATGATGTACATTTGCCCGTTATAACCAAGCAACCTAATGCAGGATTGCAGCTTCCAAAATAATGAACTTGGTGCAGTATTTCTCTCCGACTCTATTCACAAAAGATTTCTTTAAAACTACTTAAAGGGGAAAAAAGACCCTATTAAGTCTTTCAGTCTCAAAGGCAGACATGAGCCTATGAAAAAAAAAAAAGCTAGTCGGTCTATTGACTATACAAACGTGCCAACGGTCAGGGTAATAAAAAATAATTTCAAGCGCCAATGCTGCAAACCTTGGCATAAGTAATGCCAGGTCTTTAAAATCTGTGCTGTGATGATTTCCTGAGTGCACCGTGGCCTGTGACCTCTGGGTATTGAAAAGGAAAAGGAAAACACAGGAGCAGACAGTGATGTCATCAAGGCAGGCCAGACCCTTTCCCTTTCCCTCTCACGCAAACTCGCATATGCGCAGCAAGAACAAAGCAAGGCCACTAATAGCACTTGCATTCCTTAACAGCACTTTCATTTTTTCCAAAACCAGCATATGCTATTTCCAACATCAACATAACCTTTGTTTTTTTTCCCCTTCTGCCAATTTGACATTTTTGTGCGCGAGTTAAGATAAACAGATTAAAAAAGCTTCCTGTAAAAATCACACCAGCTAAACTGTTCTTCAAATTAAATGAGAATGTGTTCTTCTGCTGTCTATCATGCATGTGTCTACTAAATAAGAGACACAATGTGTCCTCCCTCTCTTTCTCACTCTCCTTATGTTCTTACTTGTCACAATTCCTTTTTATCAGGACATCCTTGGAACTCATTTCACAGGTACAGAGCCAGAGGTAGTTTATGTAACTGTCACTTTCCTGCTTTCTCTTGATTTCTATTTGTTCTCTCACCTGCTCAACCATCTCTCTCTCTCTCTCTCTCTCTCCCTCCCTCTCTCACTCACATACACACAGAAAAAAACAAGAAGCTAGTTCTTGTTCCTCAAACACACAATACACTTATCAACTCAGAGTGACGCACACAGACTCACAGCCTGCCAAGGTCCAATATGTCTCTGAGTAACTGTGACTTTGTGTGTGCAGGCGTGTTTGTGTGTGCCTGTGTACATGTGTGTGTGAGAGAGAGAGAATTGTATGGGTGTAAAAGAGGGACAGAAAGTGAAGAACAAAGAACATGACAGAAATGCTTGTTAAGGCTTGAAGCATGTTTTGAAAGGCTGTCACACACCTCATAAAAACCACTGCAATATGTAAGATTTTTAATATGAACAAATTATCATCATTATTATGAATTGTTAAAAGGGGAATAAATACATTTTTCGTTCAACCTATTATTTGTTCCATACCTTGCTTACTCACAACTGATTCATAATCAAAGTTTATCTTTTAGAAAGTGAAAATATCCTGAATATGGTCACACTGATGTATAATTTTGTAATCTGAAATTTTATAAACCAAATATACAGTATATTTAGTTATATGAATATAAATATATATTAAATGTTTGTTCATTTCAATCTTTTGTCTATCAAGAAATATTTCACTTGTTTTTAGGAATAAATGTGCAAATTAAGTTCTCTCTTAGCAGAAAAAGATGATTTAAGCTTGAAATTAATAGACTAGGCTGGGATTTAGCTGAGGATTTAGTGTCTATTAGAGTGTACTACTTAGTAAAAATCACACCAGCTAAACTGTTCTTCAAATTAAATGAGAATTAATTTAATTTTGTCAAATTAAATTAAGTATTGACAAATTATATAAGATTACACCTGCGCTGTGTGTTACACTGTACAGTCAGTGTGTAAACGCTGCAGAAGCACTGACCTGGTGAGCACCATCGCTCGCTCTGTACACTGAGCGCAGCTGCTTCAGGTGATCTCGGGCTCGGCCCAGGCTGCGCAATGTCTTGAACACGCTCTCCACTGATGTATGTGCTCGCTCTGACGTCAGTTCTTCCGGGCTGGAGACTCCTACACACACATGCACAGACACACGCTTTTGCCTTACTATTGTGTAGATCTTTGACTGACACAACACCTAATGCTGATGATTCATGCTGAAACTAACCTTAACTTCAGTAATCAAAAGAAAACATTTAGCATTTTTTAGTCTCTATGGCAGTGGGGGGTGGTGGAGAATCAGCAGTGGATGGCAAGTACCGTGTGATCATTCTCACACGTGACTTACTATCGTCAACCTATTTAGGTGTTTTCCTTTGTTCTTTCAGTTACTGCTGTGAGCCAGAGTGTGATAGAGACCGAGATAAAGAGAGAGGCATAGCTGCATACACACACACACACACACACACACACACACACAAACACAAGCATGGAGCACATCCTTGACCTTGAAGAAGATAAAAGCTGTGCGCTAGTGAGGACATAGTTTTGGTTGCAGTTCTATCAGTTTATTATCATTATAAAGTCTTCTTACACACGCATACACACATTCCTGCAACTTTCTTACACAGTATGAGTAAGAAGCAAAGGGAGTGCGGGTGTGTGATGTGTGACATCGGGTGATTGCTTGTGTACGCTTTATTAGATTGAATGTTCCATGAGACGGTGCAGAGGACAAACGCTCTTTTGAAAAGAAGAGGGAGAAGGGAATGTCTCCTCGTTTAATGAAAATCTAATGTGCTCTCTAATGTGCTTCTAATACAATCACAGCCCCAGGAGACAGGAGCTGAGAGAGAGAGAGAGAGAGAGAGAGAGAGAGAAAGAGCAACAGGATTGAGGAACAGGCAACAGAGACTAGCTTTAGTGGCACAGAAAAGCAGACAATCCATCATGCAGATGTTTTTGGTCATGAGCTTGGCACCGGGTTCAGAGATGCAACTGTGGAATGCAATCCTTTACGGGAACCAGGTAAGAGTCCTGCTGAAGACAGATCCGAACTAATGGAGGATCCTGAGAAGCAGAAGAAACAGTTGTGCACCTCAGCCACCAGCGTCTGTCTTCTCCGCCAGCATGACTGAGAGTCAGAACCAGGTCAAACCCTTATACACAATCACCACACGAGCATGGAGTAAATTTGCACTGAACTGAAAAGAATTTCCCTCTAGATCAGACATCTCTCAATCTTTTCAACCTGAAGCCCATTTCAAGCATACACAAATCAGCTCCAGGAATTAAAACTATTATGATTAAACCACCTAGGATTGGGTTCCCCGTGTGCCACAGGGGTAGCTCTAGCCATTCGGGCTGTGGGTCTGCAGGGACTGCAGGGTGGTGTCTGGAACCCGGAGGTTGACAGGGTGATCCTTTTGCGTGCTGTGGGTTGCACGGTGGGGCCTTTGTGGATCAGACTTTTTTGTCCATGGGAAATCTCATGGATTCTTGACTGGATTGGGATCTGGGGAGTTTGAGGCTGGGTCAGCTGGTTGAACGTCCATGGCAGGCTGTGATGCACTAGGTGTTCTGTGCATCTGTGCCTTTGTATCATCACAAGCATTGACTTTTTGTTGATTTGGTCTGCACTGGCTTTCCTGTGGGATCGGACCAGACAGGCATTAGTCCCTACAGGCATGGGCGATCATAATCGGTGTATGCTGAAATGTAAACTATAGGTAATAGAAATTAGGATACTTTAAGTTTGGTCAGCAATTTCTGTTCAAGGCTACTGTCTCCCCAGTCACTGCTATGCAGGTGTGAACATATTACATCAGTTCATTTGTAGCTACAGTGCGACAAAAAATGGATGCTCCACTTGGATGCTCCAAGTATGAATTGCTTTTTCAAAATCATTGTGTGTGAGAAAAGGCTTAACCATCACCAGTTGACACAATTGGGAAAAAAAGTCTTTGCCATATATATTCAATTCAGTTCAATTCAATTTTATTTGTATAGCGCTTTTAACAATTGGCATTGTCCCAAAGCAGCTTTACACAA
>JAOVVA010000035.1:5922539-5934350 GCA_028565275.1 Leiocassis micropogon
ACACGCACACGCACACACACACACACACACACACACACACACACACACACACACACACACACACACACACACACACAGACAGAGGAAACATGCTTGGTTTAAACGTTAACCTCGCTAACACTTCACCATCTCTGGCGTTGTGTGAAAAAACACGCTATTTATAGAAAAAGAACTTTTTAATCTAAAGACATCTAAAGAGTAGTGCTTTTTCGTGTCTGTGAGAGTGTGTGTGTGTGTGTGTAGCGTGAGATTGCCATTTGACTGACTGCCAAAACACACATTATTAACGTGGTATGCATATGCGTGAGTTATAAGTTGCGGTAGAGACTGAAACCATGATCACAGCACCAAATCTGGAGCTGGAGCCAGGTGCCTGTCTGAGACTGACATGATGTTTCATGGAATGCCACACACACACACACACACGACACACACACACTTAACCAGAAAACTACCAGCTTCTCCTCTCACGCAACCCTTTTGTTTTGAGAGTCGGTGCATAAGCATAAAATGGAGCTGACTGCTAGGTACTGATTTGTGCGTGTGTGTGTGTGTGTGTGTGTGTTCATAATGCTCGAAATACTCTTATTCCTAGCTGAGACACTCAGTAACTACAAAAGTGAGTGTAAAAAAAAAGAAAAGAAACAGTGAAAAGTAAAACTGTGTGTATGTGTGTGCGTGTGTGTGTAATGGAACACAAAAGTACAAATTGGCCTAAGACATTTGACAGGAACAGAGTAATCATGGTCTGTAAGGACAATCAAAGCTTGTGTGTGTGTGTGTGTGTGTGTGTGTGAGAGAGAGAGAGAGAGAGAGAGAGAGAGAGAGAGAGAGAAGCAAATGAGTACTGTGCCATTAGAGGATGAGGGTGGATGAGGCGTAGCAGAAAGCAGTAGAACACTGCTAATGAGAGCTGATGGGTAAAACAGAGGTGAGCCTTCCCGCACTCGCTCTACTTCTGCACTCGCGTAAGCCGTGACGTGTGTGTGTGTGTGTGTGTGTGTACAGGTGGTTGGGGGTGTAGCAGTTCACGGGAAACAATTCACAGCTATGTACGTTTATAACATCTGGACAGCAGCAGACTAGGATTTCAGTCAACTCATTTGACTGTGTAGTGTTTACCGTAATAACAGTATTTAACGTTTCACTTTATATTTTATATTTATTTTATATTTTGTTATTAGGCTCTCTACAGTAATCCAGAAAAGTGAGTTTGTCTAAAATTTCTGGGAAAAAAAAAAAAAATGTGAGACTAGTTTTGGTCCTCAAATGTAAAAATGTAAAGATATCATTGAAAGAGCTAATGCTGACCAATGCACAGACAAAACCTTTCTTTTATTTATATAGATTGTGTAAGCTTGTCCAATTACTTGGAACTACTAAATTAATAATAATTACTAGTAATTTCTAAAACCTTTACCTAAGATTTTTGTTTAACTCCTTGAATCAAAGCTAAAAGTCAGCGTTTCAATTATGTCTCGATCGCTTACACTGAAATACAATCTTGAAATAAAGATGGGAATAAAATTTTGTTATGAGGTTAGGATTAGATTAATATTAAAAATAAAAGGCAAGCATAATTGAAGGGGCCAGGACACAGCGCCCCCTGGAGCAAACCGGTTTACTACAAGTGCTCACCAATGGCAAGCTGTTGTCTATGTATCTGCGTGTGTTTGGACTGTGGGAGGAAACCGGAGCACCTAGAGGAAACCCACCACGCATGGGCTTAACATGGAACCTCATGCAGACAGACCCAAAGCGGGAATCAAACCCTAGACCCAGGAGGAGCGAGGCCACAATGCTAGCTACGTAACTCATGTAAATTTAGGCGCCCTAAATAGCACGTCAGAGCGGAAACATACCTGTCCGTCAAGGTTCCAAGTCAGATTCTAAAATGTTCAACTTCACACACATTAAAAACCCTGATGACAACCCTCTATTTCTCTCTCTAAAAAAAAAAGAAACCTTCCGCTGTCATTGTGTTTGTCGTCATGATCTACATCTCAAACTATTTAATTTTAAGAAATTTACTAGATAAGACTTTTTAGCAACCTTGATGAGTTGTTCAGAAAATCAAAACACTTAACCGTAAAAGAATAACTGGGTAGTGATAGCGCTCAATAACAAGCTAGATTCGGGGTTGTTTAGCAGAAAACAAAGAACCAGAAAATGTGTCCTTTTTTTGCTAGTGCAAAAAAAAAAAAAAAAACTAAACTAAAATTACATGCTCATTATTAATTTTAATGTGGCTTACCTGAAGATGACTGCCAATACCATTTTAAAATATTAGAATACAAAATAAGTTGATATTTCTGATGTTAAATTATAAAATAACGGCATGAAACCTCATTGTTAAACCTCTAGCCCGGAAAGCCTTGTACTAGGTAGAATCCAAACAAATCACTCGACCCATTGAGTTAACATAGAGTCCATTTGGTAATGTGCCGGGATGTAAAGATAAACACTGAATTCCAGTTTGAGCTCCGGAAAAAAAAAAGAAAACCCATCTGAACAAAAGCAAGAATGTCTAATCGGAAGTCATGCTTTCATCTAATATTTCTTAACACACCTAATTACACACGGCAAATTCTCAGACATCCTGGCTCACGGCAGAGGAGAGAGAGAAAGAGAGAGAGAGAGACTAAAATCTCTAAATCGTGTTGTTTGTACATATACACGAGTGTTCATTGAAGATCCTGTTTTACAGTGCTGCGCGGCATGAGTAAAAATAAATAGCAATTATTCTAGGTCGATACCAAACCCAGTCCTTTCCATTTCCTTATTTTGTTTCCTCCTCAACATTCCTGGGGTATTATACTGACTCCACAGCCCATATTCAGGAAGTCCCAGAAATATCACTGGCTTTCATGAATGAATGCACAAGGAGAAGTCTGCTTTTCCTGTGCCTTGTGCTAACCTTAAAAGATTGTAAAATCCATGCCAGTTAAAGCCTATAAATCACGTGGTGTATATATTTATTAAATCAGCCACATCGCCCAAGCTCGGTACAAGCTCAGCTCAGCCCAGTCGGCGAGTTAATTCTGTCGTAAATCCTCAACACTATACAGTATACAGTAAAGCACCTTATTCCCATAACATTCCCCCAAATACCTGCCTGACTGCCAGTGACATTCCAGAGTCCTGGAAAGATTTTGACATTATTCAGTCTGTCAAAACATGGGGTAGTCTTCAACACCTGCAAATATTTTTCCGACCTGCTGGCACAAACGCTGCATTCTTGAAGATGCAAACAATATTGCAACATTCACACGCCACCCGACTCCATCCACGCACCATTTTACAGTTTTTTTTACTGTTATTTTATTTTGAGAACCAGTAAAGTGGTATAGCCCAAACTGGCCACGATATAAACAATCTAAACAAAACTTTGGCATAGTCTGCAACCTTGAATCCCGATGATGTCACGCCCATCTATGGTCCAGAAGTCAGGACTGGACATTGGAAGTTTGAATCTCAGTGATGGGAAGCAGGGAGCAAAACTGGGAGTTTTCCGATTTAATCGGTTACGTAGTTTAATTAACCTTTGCTTGGTCAATTCAGTTAATTGACTCAATTTTCAATAAAAAAATTAATTCACAATTGAAAAAAAATAGTCCTTAAAAATATTCCACAGCTTTTTGCGGAAAATACAAACTGCTTACATCTTCTTCAAATACTTGCATTTTGTGATACGTCTTTTGAGTTTATGGGCAGTTAATGCAATACTACCACCTGCTGGACTGGAGCGCAGAGAAGAAAACTGGCCAGGGTAAAAAAGTGGCCAGGCACTTTTAGATTTTTTAGATTTTTCCCTGATTTTCTCCCTAATTTAGTTATGTCCAATTCTTCCCAGTCACTAGGGGGCTCCCACATTAAGGCTACAACTACCATTCAGTCGGGAGGGCTGAAGACGCCAGCCGACTGCATCTTTTCGAACTGCTCGCTCATGCACTGTTGGGGGCGGCGTAACACAATCGGAAGACAGCGCTATCTGCTCCTTCTGCTTGCATGAGCTCACAGACGCCCCTGATTGGCTTTAGAGCCGTGATTAATGTGGGAGCACTAAGTACCTTTCATCCCTCCCCTCTGAGAGCTCGACCAATCAGCTCTCTATAGACCTCCGGCTGCGAGAGGTTACAGCATCAGATAGGGCGAGGACTTTACAACTACGTCACTCGGAGGCCCCATTAGTTTTTAATACCGTAAGAAATATCGTTGCTTGAGAAAAATCCTAGGTTAAGCACATAATCACAATGCTCAAAAATAGGATTAATTGAAAAATTGAAAATTGAAGTCTACTTAATAAATGTGATCTTACACCTTCATTCCGCGCACTTCACAGTAACACAAAAAATTTTAGTTAATTCCATGGCGTTGTGCATTTTTAAAAATGTGCTTATAAGTGTGCAATTAAATTAAATTAAATTAAATTAAATTAAAATGCAAACAAAGTTGCTGGCAAATCTAGAAATAAAATATAATAACAAACAAAAATTTTTTTTCACATGGTTACAACAGGAAACGTCCGTGCGTGTGGGAAGGACAGTGTTTTCTGGTTAGTATCGTATGACAAGAGACAGTTTACTAATAAAGAATTCCAAATTAGAGGAAATAAAGGAATATAGCATCCATAAAGACCCAGTACATCCAGTACACATTTTGTTTGTTGTTAATAGTAAACACTGTAAAGAGCAACCTACTTACTAATAATTAATCAGGGACACCATGGGACATTTTATTTAGCTCTGGCTATGTTTCTGCAGTTTACAAAGAAACATTGGAAAGTCCACAGGCACGTACAGGATACTAAACTTGTCCTCTAAAATTTGATCTAGTTAATTGTTAATGAAATGCATTAGCTAGAAAGATTCATGACACTTGAATGAGTAGTGTGACTGTAATATTGTTATTTTCAACTGGTTTGATTGACACTTAACTTGTTAACATTGTATAGACCGTGAAAGTAACAGTGTCTCAGTGCTCGCAGAAATGAATTTCTTATCTGCTCTATGGTTTCTCTGCATACCCCTTGTGTGTGCAGATTTCAATACATTATTTGATATTGTATGCTGTTAATTGCGCATTTACACAAATCCAAATAATGTTTTTTTTTAAGTTTTCCACATCTTGTTCACACCTTTTAAATAATTACTAAACTTATAGCATATAAGTAGAATTATTTTATATATAAATTGTATATATTATTTAATTCATTTGTATATATTTTGTATATCAATATATATGCTACATTATAAAAGTTTGAAATGATAAGTCACAAACATGCTGCCTTACTCAGGCCATTTCACAGAGTGAAAGTGTGTGTCAGTGTAGTTTTCTATTTTACACCTGGATAAAGACCAGATGTGCGCATAAGGATACAAATGACAGGAAGCAGCCAGGAATTACCAGGAAGAAATCAGTTAGCGAATTAAGATCAAAAGACTTAGGGTCATATGATTGCAATTGAAATCAAAAGTGCGTTTCCTTTTCTTTTTATGTACATATTTTTACCCAAATCCAACATCTAAAGACCTAATCTGTCTGTAAAGCGTAAAATGAAATGAGCCTTGGAACTTGAACAGACTTAAAAGAAAAAATTGTACTTAATTCAGCATAAATAAATGAGGTGAGGCAAGGAGAAAAAAGAAGGGAGGGAGAGAAAAATGTCATAGATGAATCAGAAAAATTATCAACTCAATTATAGCCATCATAAATTAGTACTATAAACTAAAAGCCCACCAAATGAAAATAAAATATACAAAAATATAGACATCTATAAACTTGTACTGATTTTTCATGCTGTTAAAATGATACATCATAATCAGTACTGGGGGACGTTACTTTTTAAAGTAACTAATTACATTACAAAATTACTGCAATTAAAAAGTAATCGGTTACATTACAGCATTACTTTCTGAAAAAAAGTAACTAGTTCGAGTACTTTTCCATTGCAGAAAATGAAAACTCCTTTGTGATTCCTCAGCTAAGTTTGGCCCATAATCTGTTAACTACTAATACCCCTATCTCACCTACGCGGTTTCGCGCGGTAGCCATAAGTACGGTTCATCATGATTCACTGCGAGTTTTGGCGCTGTGATTAGGTTTCCATCTTTCCGCGGCCGGTCCTCACATGGTCAAACCGCATAGGTGAGATAGGGGTATAACAGCAGAAATAACAGAGGGGGGCGGGTTATCAGGGACGGGGCGGCTTGTAGGATGCTTTCACACACATGCTAAAGGACTGGGAATGACTGCTGTCTGAATATTTAATATTTAATACATTTTCTGAATAACGGATTGCAGTGGAACCTTGGATTACGAGCATAATTCGTTCCGGAAGGTGGCGCGTATTCCAAAACACTCGTAAACCAATTTTTTTTTCCCCATAAGAAATAATGGAAACTCAAATTATTCGTTCCACAGCCCCAAAAAATAAATACATAAAAATAATTAATATAAAATATCAAGTAAAAATAAAACAAATTAACCTGCACTTTACCTTTAAAAAAAGTAAAAACAAATCCCAACAGATCAGTGTTTCCGTTTATGCGCGCAGGTGCTGTGTGTGTGTGTGTGTTTGGGCCTGTCGTTATGTGTGTGCGTAATTTGACACCGTGCCGATTCTCAAACACACACACACACACACACACTAAAGGTGAGAGAGAACCAGAGTGTGTGCACCGGCAAGGTGTCAAATTACACGTGCGCGCACACATAACGACAGGCTGAGGGAGAAGATGGATTTTTAACCTTTTAATGATACTTTCTTTTGCTTTACACGTGCGCACACACGTGTGTTATAAGAAACAGTACATGCGCACTGTACACACGTGCTTACAAACACAAAATAAAATATGTTTTACACACACATACGTGGTCACAGTGTTATAGTAAACAGTACATGTGTGCACGGATGTTGATTATACCAGTGACAGACGTGCCCTAAGACCCAGCAGAGGAGACGATTACCCACAATTCCGCAGCGCAAGAGAGAGAAAAATATTGGCTCGGTTGTGATCACGTGACATCAAAACAAGAAGCGCATGCGTGATACATGATACTCGGTACTCGTAAACCAAGACTTGCTCGTTTTCCAAGTCAAAATGTATTAAAAATCTTTGCTCGTCTTGCGGAACATTCGCAAACTGCGTTACTCGCAATCCGAGGTTTTACTGTACATTAAAAAAAATACAAATAAAAATAACTGAGTACTTACGCGTTAGATTACTCTTTACATCAAAAAAAGTAATCCAAGTACTTCAACGCGTTACTTTGTAACGCGTTACACCCAACTGATCATAATTAAGCTGTAACACTTTTCTCTGTATGGACCTTCTAGTTACTGAATCATAGTGAAACATGTACACCAACTTTCAAGCGTTCAAGTCAAACCAGGACTCGTGATGAAATTTCTGGTGAATGAAGGTGCAAAACGTGTGAATGATCCGTATGAAAATCAACAGATAACTTGACACCAACGTGCGTAAGAGACACATCTGTCTGTGGCAACTGTACACATCACCTGTACACAATCATTTACCAACACCACTTGCACATTACAGGAACTTGGCTGGGAGTTATTACCACATCCCCCATATAGTCCTGCCCTTGCTCCAAGCCACTTCCACATGTTTGGGCCATTAAAGTTCATGAAAAGCCAGCGTTTTTGGGATATGGGCAGGGGATAATATAGAGAAACAAAGGGAGCTTTTACTACTATAACCATGTACTGTTATTCTGCACAAACAAAAGTCCTGGATTGACTTGAACGCCCCTCGTCTTTTAATACTCTTTATATTCTATTTTGTTCAATAGAGGTTAGAACTGCAGGTTAGATTTAATGGCACTTCATTTGAGGGAAATTCTCCCTTAATATAATGTCATTATTTTATTTTTTTCATTTATATATTTTATATGAAACAACAAGTTAAGTCAGGTCTCAAAGGTCCCTTAAGGTGTGTGTATGTTAATGCTCTGGCTGAAATATCTTTATACTGCAAACTACCTTTTTTTTACTTCTCCTCCAAGTGTGCCATTTTAGTGTCTATTTATATGAGCTAGAGGAAAGCCACACCCCTTCAAAAAACAGCAAAGTACTCAAAGCAACAAGCCAGGGGATGAGAAATTCTTATATGAGGTCATAATAGGGGAAAAATCTAATTCACTTGTTTCATCAATACAAAAGAAAAAGTATAGAAAAAGTCCAAAAAGCATCTAAAACTGACTAAAAAAGTGAATTTTGCATAATGAGTGAACTGTAATGGATGCCGCACTTTAGCATGACCAATATCTCCACCAATAATGACATCAAACTGAGTTGTTACACCTTATGAATCTTTCTGCAACCACAATCATCCAGAAAACTAAAGAAAACAAGATGAATTAGATGGCATGTCAGAGTCACAATATCCTTGACTGCTTGGGTACAAGTCAATCCGTAAAATATTAAAACACTGCATTGGGGCATGGGGTTGCGTTACATAACCAATATATAACTGCATAATTTGCAGCCCATGCATTTGCATTCATCACGTAGCAGGTGTTTGAAATTAATATATTTTAAGGTGAGTACCTTTCAACCTATTCTGAATTTGAAGTATAAATCGAAGAAATCTACTATTACCTAAACTTTTCTTTGTATCTCTACTTTTACTCAAGTACAGGACTTGTGTTCTTTGTTCTTGTGTTCTTTTAAGTCTGGTTAGTGTTGGTACTCAATAGCAATCTAGAATAGATTTCCTGGAGGTAGACAGACAAGGAAATGTGTCAGTTTTTTGCTGGACTAATACTGCATTTCATTAGCTTTGTACTTGAACTGTGTACAGGGAAAATAAAATGGAATCTAATATAATCTAATCCAATGTAATCTAACCTACAGTAGCCTAACATCCACCCTGTTAAGTTAAACATGGCTTGTCCTAAAGTGAGTCCTAGAATTAAATCAGTTTTTGATATTTCTCGTAATAATTACAAGAACAACTCAGTGAAACAAAATGAGTCTCTCATGCGACCCTTATTTGTCAATCAAGTTACTTTACTCTGGTCCGGTTTGTGATGGGTCCAAAGTCGGGCCAGGGGTCAATCCAGTGGTCATAAATTAGAAATACACCAGGGATCGAACAATGTGCACCATGCACACACACACATACACACACTTTCATACCCAGGGTCAATTTATCGCAATGCACCTACTTCCATGTTTTTTGGAAATTGGATAACTCAGAGGAAAACCCGCACCAAAACAGGGAAAACATGTACACAGAGAGTAACCCAAGCTCAGGATCGAACTCGAGATTCAATCACGCCTGCACTTCCCTGACCTTGTTCTTTTTTTGTTTTCTCATCTCGAGATACTTTTCCTTTACTATTCAAGCAATCCCAACAGGAGAGACTTTTAAGATTTTTTTAAACGATATTTCTGGGTAGAAGTGTACACTTACTGTAAAGCGCAGTAGAGGCTCTGGGGAAGTGCAGACTTGGAGAGAACAGCGGTGATTTTAATTCAAGCTAATCAGCCTTGATGCCAGAATTGCTCCAACTCACGCTAACCAACTGTTTGCGTGCGCTGCTGTAGTAATGTAGTCCAGCTTTCAGTATGTAACTTTGAGGAATGTAAGGATTTGGAAAGCTCAGTGGTGAAGATGCATCACAGTAAACACTTCGCAGAGTTAGCTGTACTCCTGCAAGCCTTCACTCATACACACTCACCTGACAACCTTAAGGAGTTTACACATATTCAAGACCTGATCAGCAAAATGTTTTACGGATATGTTATTTCACTTCTGCTGTTATTGCGGCCTTTAGTTACGCAACACACAGTCTGATTACGTGTGTCTCTTTTGAAATCGTGTGTCTTTGACGGTGTTGTTTACAGTGCATCAGTACAGCGAGAAAGCATGCTTCATGTTTTTCCAAAGCCACATTCATGTGAGTACGCACTTTCTCTCTTAAATAAGAGAATTTGAAAGAGAATATTTTAAGAAATAAATACTGTATCAGTCGCTGTTTACAATTTAACAGCTATTTAAACTTTCAGTGCTTTTAAATAGCCATGCTGCCAGACGCCAGCTGGTACACCAGCACATTATACTGGTGATGCTGAATGTTGAGTGGTTGGAACAGATGAGAGGGGAGGTTGCTGAGGTTGTTACATAAACAACCAATTTTCAAACTGTTTCTTTATGCACTTTGCAGCCTGTCACAGTGAAACATATGTATCTATGTATCTATCGATCAATAATTTTTAATTGTAGTCACAGTTCCTTTTCCAAGCGAAATGTTCAGATTAACCACACTATCTGAGGTATGATTGGCTAGACACCACTAGTGATGCCATAAGACACATTGATTATTATGTCTTTGGGACACCTGTGGTTTCTTGCCACTGTACATCATCTGTGCCACCAGTGATCCTGCTTCTTTGAGACAGTGACCGTATAAATTGACACTGATTGTATAAAATGACAATTTTGTTAGCCAACCAAGTTTTTACCCCAGGAAATATCTAAAAGCAGCCTAACACCGGGGTTCTCAACTCCGGTCCTGGAGGACTACCTGCCCTGTACATTTTAGTGTCTTCCCTGTGCTCTATCTCACCCACTTCTATTCAGAAAAGCCTATTAATTAGCTGATTAGTTATATCCAGAGTGCTGGGAGCTGAGAGAACACTAAAATGTCTGCAGGTGTTCCTCCAGGACTGCAGTCAAGTCGAGAACTGTAAGTCAAGTAGACTTTTATTGTCACTTCAACCATATACAGTTTAGTACACAGTGAAACGAAACAACGTTCCTCCAGGACCAAGGTGCTACATACAAAATAAATTAACAACATAAATTAGCAGAAACTAACTAGCTAACTAAGAAACCTAATTAGCTGGCTAGCTGGGACAAGACAGATTGACATTTTAAGTTAACAGAGAACTGTTTTTATACAAAAGAGACAACATAAAGTGCACGGGCAAATGTGCGAACAAGAGCGACAAAAGTGACAATGCGACAACATGATATTACACTACTTTGTGGTAATGAGGTGATAAGTTGATGTAGTGGGAGGAGAAACAGTAAACATTCCTTGTAATTAGCAGCAAAGATAAAAAATAATTTGTGAAAATTAGCAGTTGATGAATATTGTGCAGATGAGCATTTACAGATTGGTGTGTACAATAGTCTGATAGTGTTGATCAGTTTGCGCGTGTTTATTTATTGCCACTGCTTTGGGCTACTGTTAGTTATGCCCTGAGGTAATAACCTGGTTGGTCAGGGTCAGGCAGAAACGTCGGGAGGGATCATGAACATATCAGTGTGTCATCTGATGCTTTTACTACACTTTTTACATTGTGGATTTAATAACGCAAAGCAAAAGCCTAGATTTATTATTGAAAATTTTCTTTTTACATCGCTTTATGTCTGACCATTTAGTGTTTAGTTCAACCTTATTGGTCTCAGGCTCAGGCTGTGTAATGAGTATTAGTGAGATGAACATAAAAATAACATCAGGTGCGTTACGAGAATGCTTTGCTTTTGACGTTTACTCTTCATGCATTTATCTCCTCACACTATACTGCAGTTATCCACAGAGTTAGCTTCTAGCAGCTAGTCACGCCACTATTATTACTGTAGACCCCAGATATAAAGAGTGTGTGAGCGTGTGTAAGAAAGATAAACAAGACAAAACAAGGCCAGATGTGAGAAATTCAGCAAACTTCTGATTGCTGATAAAATGCGAGTCTGCTGCCCCCTACAGGAAATTCTCCAAAATTCACAATCAGCATGCTATACACGCATGCACGCACACACACACACACTATATATA
>JAOVVA010000035.1:5957105-5972629 GCA_028565275.1 Leiocassis micropogon
TGTATGAATCAAAATGGTCAGTTTGTCCCTGGTGAGCAAGCCGAGGGCGACAGTGGCAAGGAAAAACTCCCTGAGATCGTAATAGGAAGAAACCTTGAGAGGAACCAGACTCACAGGGAACCCATCCTCATTTGGGTGAAACAGAAAGCAGTAAATGATCTGCATTTATACATTGTGTTAGGTGGCACAAAGATAACAGCCTGTAAGGCAACTCAATTGGTTATGAAGGAGTCTAAGGTAATACATGAAGATCTGCCTGAAAATCCGTTCAGTAAAGAACTCATTTCCTACAGTGTGAGCTTTAAATGGAACCATTTACGTAGATAAACACTGTTTTGCCCTTTAATTAAAACCACACACACACACACACACACACACAAGTTACTGCATCCAATATGGGGCAAGCATCCGGTCTGATGTTCTTTCATTTACTATCCACTGAGTGTGTTGGAACTGATGTTTGAATTAGCTGTGTGTCAGGAATATAGATTCATATGAAAAAGAGAGAGAGAGAGAGAGAGTGAGAGTGAGAGAGAGAGAGCACTATGGTTCCTGCTTAATAAGTACATAGAGATGTTCTAGAATTCAAGCTGATCTTTCTGTGATGTTGTTAAGTTCAAGTGTGTGTGGGGTTTGTTATGCATGTACTGTATGGCACTGATCCAATATTGCTTGGTGCTTGGTGGGTTTCCTCCGGGTACTCCGGTTTCCTCCCAGAGTCTAAAGATACGCAGGTTAGGCTAATTGGCGTTTCCAAAATTGCCCGTTTCGTGTGAATGAGTGTGTGAGTGTGTGTATGTGTGTGTGCCCTGCGATGGATTGGCACCCTGTCCAGGGTGTACCCTGCCTCGTGCCCTAAGCCTCCTGGGATAGGCTTCAGGCCCCCGTGACCCTGAATACAGGATAAAGCTGTATAGAAGATGAGATAATAAAATATTAAATCTAAAACCCATTGTTGATATTGTTAATCCTCAATATACAGTAATTACAAAGGAATTAAATCTGCTGCTTTTTTTAAATTGCAGAATCACCAAAAAATCTTTTTGTGCTCTACGTAGCTTCTAACCAGACAGCTGATAATATTCATGTTGCTCTCCCTCACCCTCAAAAAGAAAAGAAAAAAAACAAAACATTTTGTTTTGTGTATTTCTTTGGGGCAGTAATAATGACTAACAACGACCCCACCCAGTGAAGCCTCTTCCAAACAGTTGAGATGTCGCTGTGTCAGTGGCAGTTATCACTACCTCAAAAAAAACCCAAAAATAAATAAATAAAAAAAATACAAAATAAAAAAATTGGAGAAAATTTGTATGGTTGGATTTTTTTTGCACAATTCTGTTTAAATTAAGGTTAAGTTCAACCCATTTTTCAGAGATATAATGACTCAAAATAAACTCCAATACAAAAAGGGTTTAACCTGAACTAATAGAAATGTTTGTCAGATATTGTAAGATTTAATTTTTATTAAAATGTTTTCAACCTGAAATTCACAAGCAGGAAGTTTATATCAATATAGCACAATCCCACTACGGTGTTTATATCATCATCAAAACGTAAGAGGGCCTACAAATTCTGTACAGATGACAGAAATGCTTTAAACAACCAAACCAACAGGTGTATGACGTAAGTCATTTTCACATTGGGCATGCCTGCTTTATACCCTGCCTGAGCTCGACTGCCTTCCCCCACCCTGGCCACTCCCATACGACTGAGCTTTTACATTAGTAACGATGTTCCACACCTGAGTACACTTGCAGTGTTTCCCACACACAGAGCATACTTGTGCGGGCTTCCCAAGTATATTTGCCGAACCTTATAAAAAAAATCTGTCAGGGAGAATGATCCACCCACAATCGATTAACTAGTAGTGGACAGTACACCGCTCTCGCGCTAAGAGAATAGACAGGTACTAAAGTAGTAGCGCGAGAGCGATAGGCAGTAAATGCAGCGGATTCCAGCTACCGTAAAAAGAATTAGTCATACTAACTAACGGTCGAGCATGCTCTGAAGAGACAAACGGTGAATGGCTCTTCTTTATAAAACACAACACACAATAAGATGAATACACCTTAAGTGGCACAGATCCATGCAATAACACAACACTGGTCACTGACAAATTACAGTATATATATATATATATATATATATATATATATACTGTAATTGGTCAGTGACATATACTGTAATTGGTCACAGAAACAACGAGAATCAACCATTAAACATGTGATCCTATGAACATGTGCTATTTCTTTGCTTATACAGTATGACCAATTTTAAAATGAGGTCATGTTTGTATATTTGGTTCAAATGAAATAAAATTCAGTTCATCATATGAATATATAAATAATATATATAATATCATATGATATATATATATATAGAGAGAGAGAGACAGTATCATTTTTTTCAGCACAACCTAGGCAACCATTACTGATATTTTGGATGCGGTGTCAAGATGCCTCTCATACGTTTTCAGCTATGATTGTGCTTGCCTGTGCAGATTTCAGAGAAGACAGACAGCACTGATGACGTCACATTCTAAACAGAGGTCCACTTCCATATTTTGGTACGGTTAGCTTTCACACCTGATTCAAACCTTGCCCAAATACACATGGAACCGTCCTCGAGACCACATTTTCAAGTAGAGTAGTATACCATGCCTGGGTACGATAAACAGTGTACTCAGATCTGGGTCCAAGCCCTTAGTGAAAAGTAGCCTAAGAAAACAATACAGTATGTAGAGAGAAAGTGATATGTTGTGTGAGGAGCCAGTAATAAAATCTATAAATGTGACACTGAAAAAAAAAAGATATTTCTGATCAAGATACATGCAAATAAGACATCAAAGTTTGGGAAAAGGGGGTTACTGGGTACAGTAACTGGGTTACTGTATGAGCCAGAACTTTGTTTGTTGTTTGCAATGAGTGAATGAACATCCCTTTAGCGACTCTACTGTAGGATTTTATGACATTATAAAGTCTGACAGCGCCAGGCTAATGGCCGGCCTTCAGGAGGCTCCACCAAGCCTAATGGGTAGGTTTCACACCACTTTGGCTTAAACAGAGAAACAAATGAGAGCTTCACACAGACCATGCATACGCGCGCAAACACACGCACACGCACACACACACACACACACACACACACACACACACACACACACACACACACAGTCAGACACACGGCACATATGCAGTGCACTCAGGCGTGGTGTGTTGTGGTTTGGCTCGGACTCAAGGTTAGGAATTTAACTCTATTTGGATTCAGATGTCCTTGAAGTCGAACACACACACACTCATATACACAGTACTGTGCAAAAAAAGGGACATTCAAATAAATGCTATAGAGCTAGATTGCCTTAAAAAACTAAAAAAAACAACGACTACAAATATAAAGCCAGTAAACAGAAATTAATTAAGCAGAGTCAGTATTTGGTGGGATGATGCTTTGAGGAGTCTTTAGTTGCAGGTACAACTTGTACAATTCTATAAGGAAATCAGCTACCAAGTTTTACTTAGCATCATGCACAACCAGCCACAGCTCTTCTCACGACTTTGACTGTTGCACCTGCTTCTTTTTTGCATGCAAAATCGAGCAGCTTCCATTTAGATTTTTTTGTCTAAAAAGTGGTCACTTAAATAATTGTACCACTTTCTTTTATGCCATACAAATACTTTTATGCAAGTTTTAATTTTGTTGTGGAATGTTTGAAAATTATTATTTTTTATTTATTCAATCTGAAGTGGTTTCCCACTGACTCAATAAGAAGTTCATAAAAAAGAAATCTTTAACAAAGTTTGTAATAAAAAACAAGACTTCTGCGCAGTACTGTATACATACCTAACGCTGTGAAATTCTGCTATAAATTAATAAAGTATGCAGAAATCCTGCAAGTACCTCAAACCTTTACTTGCTTAGATCTCATATGAATGGCTGCATTGTGCTGAATGAGATTGGAGGGGAAAAACACAGAATCGGGTGGTTTGAATCAATCCTTACCTGATCAACAAAGAGACAAAGGATAAAGAGTACAGTAGCTGTTGCTTCAGTGCTCTGGAGGAGTGCTGTCATTAATAATTTTACACTGTGTGTGTGCGTGCGAGGTGTGATGAAGCGTGGTAAGTATTTCTGTCACTCAGAAAGCAGGACGCAGAGCGACAGATGCCAGAGATATCGACCCCAGATGAATATTAACCCCTTTACACATACTGTCCTCCCACTCATTTCTGTCTCCCCCCCATCTGCTCCACCGTTCACATGATGTATGAAGTCATGTGTTCCCTGGCGATGCAGCTGCGGTACTGAGATCGGGTCCAGTGAATCTTTCCTGTGTCAGGGTGGATCCTTCACTGTCCTCGCTATACTGTGGGTTGTAGCCCGACTGCATGCGGTCACGTTTGTGTTAGCGAACATGACGTGATGCTACAGGTGGTCCTGTTTCGCCCTTATTCTGAAGTACACTTTAAGGAAGTGTTTTTGTAAGAGTAAAAGTTACAAGCCGTGACTGTAGTGTTTAAAGCAGCCAAGCGTGATTAAATATTGGTCAGGACATCCACATATTTAGCACGGAGGCTGTAGGGAAAAAAAAACCTAGTCTCTGGAAGAAGAGTATATAATTTTCCTTTTCTTAGAAAACTTGAATGATCAGTTGGTAAAAAAGATTTCAAAGACAGAGCGCATTTGTGTGACAGAATTCCTTTGAGATGGTTTGTGTGTGGTGGAGTTGCAGTTTGTGTGTTTTGCAGCAGTTGCTATAACAGCTTAATGCAAAGCTGCTTGTGTGCAGAGCAACCCTTACAGAATGAAAAGAGGACTGCAGCTAAACTCGGTTCATAAAAGAAGTACAATAATCAGTAAATGGAACTGGAAGACACATGTGAGAGCTGAGGTTCACTTGTGTTGTGACTGGATAAAGGTAAACTGGTGACTAGCAAAGTGTTTCATTCATTCATGATTTACTGCCCGCTTGGGGATTGTGTTAGAAATAAAGTGCATGCAGAGTAGATCTAAGCCTCAGAATACAGAACACTTGTACAGAGATCTTTGTTTGTGTACTTAGTGTACGTCCCACTTCAGCTCAAGCCTGTGACAAAACCACCGCTGATTTACTGATGTTCACAATAGCACATTCTATCTCTCTTTCCATTTCTTAGATAATTTTTTTAATGTGAAATCACGAAAACGCATTAATCTACCACTTTATCTGCAATTTCGTTTGCCATTGTGTGTGCTATTTTGTCCACTATTTTTTTTCACCCACAATTTTGTCCATTTCATCAACCATGTTTTGTGCCACTTTGCCAACCATTTCTTTGACTATTTTGTCTGTCATTTTGCACATGATTTTATTTGCCCTTACGTACACACCTCTGTATGTCATATTGCCCATCATTTTGTCTGCCATTTCGGCCACCATTTTGTCTATTTTTCACCTATCATATTGTCCACCATTTCATCAACCATTTTGTCCGCCACTTCGTCCATCATTTTGTCTGACATTTTGTCTGCTATTTCGTCAACCATTTCACCCACTTTTTGTCTGCCATGTCATCAACTAATTTGTCTGCCATGATGTCAACCATTTTGTCTGCCATGACGTCAACCATTATGTCTGCCATGTCGTCAACCATTTTGTTTGCCTTGTTGTCAATTTGTCTGCCATGTCGTCAACCATTTTGTCTGTCATGTCATCAACTAATTTGTCTGCCATGATGTCAACCATTTTGTCTGCCATGTCGTCAAACAATTTGTCTGCCATTTAACCCACAATTATTTCCACCATTTTGCCTCAGAAACAGTGCTTGTTATGAAAGGCAGCTGTTAATTGTAAGAATATAAAAAGAAACATGATTGCCTGCTAAAACACTTTACTTTTACATTATTTGTCTTTTACTCTCATGACAAGGGAAACTGTAGTTAATAAAACTTTATATGGGGTCTGAACTGCCAATCCTTGATCACCTCCCTCACCTTATGGTTCATTGTTCCGTGGAAAATGAAACTTATGCATGCTTTATCTCACTCACTTTTACAATTGAATAATTGCACTTTATCTAAAATGAAAAGAAATTCTACAATATTACAATAATAAACTGCAGAGGTCTTGCAGCACCCACCTTGCAGGTAAACAGTCAACTGGGTGAATTATTTAAATGTAAGAATTAATGTTTTATCCTATGTTGTATTTTAACAAACTGGAAAAGTTCCTTTTGGGGAAATGAAACGAAATATAAGAATTAAAGGAGCCTACCTACCTGCTGGACAAGATCGATCCATTAGGCACATACATAGTTATGAAATCAAAATGGCCACCTAGTTACCAAATGTCTTGCATCATGGGTAATTGGTATCAATAAAAACAACGAATATGTATTAATAACATTCAAAATAACATTTGAAAAGGTGGAAAAGAATCATGCAAATAAAATTATTTAGTTTTTTAAGCTCTTGGCTCAAACTATGACAAACTACAGCATTGCTAGCATAAGCTGAATTGTCATGTGATAACACAGTTGCATTTAATATTGTGCAACTAAAGACAGTCTAAATAAAACGTTCTGTATGTTTGTACCTTTAGATCCTATTCAATGAAGACTTTTAAGAAACAAATAAGTGTTTTGTGGCATCATTAATGATTATAATGATATTATATCAGCGTCATCACCTCACTCACTTCCAGTCGTACCTGTAAAACTCTGCACCAGTGGACTCAGTGTGGTCTGCTGGGTGAGTAAAAGTGTCAGCGCCCCGATGATCTCTCTCTCCACCTTCTCCTCGTCCTGCGTTCCACTCGTTTGCGTCTCCTGAGCCAGAGAGTACACGTACACCAACAGCAGCAGCAGCTGGTCCACGCTGAAATCAGCCGAACCTGAAACTGAACCACTTCCGGACTTCGTGAGTGGAAGAAATTGCTTCAGGACATCCGCAAGTTCAGACTCTCCCAGTGCCTACAAAATATAAACACAGGAATAAGGAATAAGTCATACAGCTGTAACACTTGGTAAGAAAAAGGAAGAAAACATACAATTACTATGAGGTGCCTATGAGTCTAGTGTGCAATGCAATAACTACAGCTTTTACTGCAAGCATAGTAAGCATTAACTGTAAATCTCTAAAGAAAAAATATAAAGGGATTTGGTGTTATTTACACCGACAAAGCATGATTATATACTCACTGGCCTCTATATTAAGAACAATAAAGGATTAGAGTTAGGAAAGGGTAGTGTTGGGGGTTAGAGTTTAGGTTAGAGTTGGGTAGTAAGGTTTAGGGTTAGGTGGTTAGGGTAAGGGGTTAGCTTTAGGATTTGGAGGTAGGGGACAGGATTAGGAGGTAGGGGATAGGTGGAATAAGGTTAGAGAGTCAGGGTTTAGGCTTGGGGGTTAGGTATAGGTTTAGGGGGTTATGTTCAAGGTTAGGGTGTTAAGGTTGAGGTTTAGGGGAGTTAGGGTTAGGGAATGACCAGGATTGGGAAAATGTTTAGACATGCGGATGCCATCAGATATGAGCTGCAGTGATGTTCATATCAACATCAGAGTGGGAAAAAAAATTCCAATAACATCAGTCTCTTTGGCTGTGTTTAAGTTTTTCAGAAACCCCAGATCTCCAGAGACTTTCACACACAATACCTCCCAACCGTTGCCTCTGTAAGCCTCAAGTTGTTTTCCCAGATGAATTAGGAAACACAAAACCAGTGAGCACAACAAAGACCATAAGCTTGTGTGCAGATATATATTGGTTCCATATTTGGCTTTTATAAAAGTAAAGCAGGATCCTGTCACTGTTCTGAGCTTTCAAGGACCCAGCTCTCACATCAAACATGTCATACAGCTTTAGAATGTATGGTGCAGGCAGAAAAAACAAGAATCCCAGTGCAAGATAAAGACCTCAGCTTTGTGTGGTTATGAGGAACCACTGTCTCTGTGTAAGTATTTGGCATCCAAAGGAATCTTGCAGACATATACCACAGAGCTGAGCTAAAGCTGGAGCAACGAGAACACCCTTGTACAATGGCTTGGAAGGAGTACAAGGCAATTTTGTGTAAAAATTTAAGGGTGAACTTTTCCAGCATCAGTGGTTGACCACCCAAGGCTAATACTAAAAGATGACAATTTTGAAATGCATGAAACCGTATTGTATAGAAAGGCCATAGTAATTTAACTAACAATGCAGGTTTTGTGTCCAGTGGGAAGGTTGTCCATCGTTTATCATCAACAAAACAGTCCAAGTAATAGAGAGAACATTCTGAAAGAATCTTTACATATCTACAATATGAAGGAATGTGTTTTAGCAATTTGAGCTTGTAGCAAAACAGAGATTTGCTTTGGTTTGAACATGAGACCCAATATGCGACACTTCTCCTGATGTGCTGTGAAAGGTAGATACAAGTTATATATACAACAAAACAGTGAAAAAGTCATTCGAATAAGGGGGCAGCTCAGAGCGTAGGCATGCTTAATGCTTATGTACAGCAGAAAAATGTTTTAGAAACTGCCGTTTCATTTTCTGAAAAGGAAAACTGTAACCTGAAGTGACCCTAACAAATAATTTATCCAAGAACACAGAAGAGAACGAACAGTGTGTTCCTGTATGAGAAACCTGCAAAGAAAAAACCCTCTAATACCCTTGTGACTGGATACTGTTATAAAGAGAAGCGTTCCCGTTGGGCCCAGGTACAGTTCTCTGCCCCAACACAAATATTCAGTCTCTTCCTCTGGAGAAAAGTGAATCGGCCTGGACTCGGGATCGCATAACTGCAAAATAAGGGACCTTCGCTTTGAGGAACAATGTGCTCTTGATGACTGTAAGGTTCTGTGCTACACAATAAGCCATGATCTGTGTGTGTGTGTGTGTGTGTGTGTGTGTGTGTGTGTGTGTGTGTGTGTGCGTGCGTGCGATTTTGTTACGGACTTTTTCGCATTTTGTTTCAGTTGTTCCGCCAAAAGAACACACCTGTGCTAGCTTATGAAGACATTACTGGCAAGATTGCGATTTACTTTTTTTGTAGTCATGATCGTGATCGGAAAAAAAAATGGCACAAGCATTAATATTTGATCACTTCGATTATGATGGGCAGTGTGGTGTCCAGTTGCATGAAAATGGTTCCTCAGGCTCCTCATGTGCTCTTTCACAAAATGAGTCCTGGAATTTGGCCATGGCATCAGAAAAGAAGGAAAAACTCCTCTGATGTGATAACCTGGTCATTCAGTATATTCAGGTCATCGGCTGACTTTATTTTATTGCCACATAACATTTCTAAGCCTAAACCTGACCAACTGAAGCAAACCCAGATTATAACACCAGGGGCTTTTACTGTGGGCACTCTGCATGACGGGTGCATCACTTCATGCACTTCCTTTCTTACTCTGACACACCTGCTCTGGGATCGGGTCAATCTGGACAAAGCAGATCACATGACCTTTTTCCATCACTCCAAAGTCCAATCTTACTAACATGTGGTTTTCTTATGAAGTGAGTTCTCATCACATTGTCTGGATATGGAAATGCTCTTACTTTTACTATTAAACATAGCTAAGGTTTTTAAAGTTGATTTTCTTGCCATGCAACTTCGCCTATCGTGAAGTGGTGACTGATGTACACTAAATACAGACATGATGCAATGGTCCAGTAGAAACTAGCGGCAATTCTTAATGCTGTAAGAAGTATTCTTAATTTTCTTCTTAGTCATACAAACTCAGCAGCCAAAACCGAATCAGTAAAGGGTCCAAGTGTCATTGGATGGATGAAATGTAGTAGTGATGTGCCCTATAAAATGGGGCAAAAATTCTAGAAACAAAGTTTACGGACACTTCTGTGTTTGATAGCTTGATCTGTTGCCTACAGGCCCTGATGCTCAAAACTATTCACAAAAACACTTTTGTTATGGGGTACTAAAACCTTGTGAAAGATTCAAGATTCCCCCTTGCAATCATGAACAATCAAATGTGGTATCACAGCGATGGAAAAAGTACAGGTACACAAGACTTCATAAAGGTAAGGTAAAGCTGTGTTAATCTGTTTCTTTTGTATCAAAATATTAACATTGCCAAAAAACAAAGGTAACAATTGTAAAGAGCTAGTTTTCAAGTTTTCTAAAATAAATGTCAAAAACCTCACAAGTTTACTTACTCTACTTATTCTTAGACCAGTGCATTCTTACTGTATTGCATGGCATCCTTCTTTCTTGTGTCCAGAATTATGGATAAAATCAAGGCATTAATTTGATCTCAGACTTTTTTTTAGTATTTGAGTGTACAGTTTTTCTTCTTAAAATGTTTATTGTAATTATGATTACAAATCTTTGCGAGCACTTAAAGACCAGACCTGGAGCAGGAAGAAGTGATCAGCTTGATTCTGTCAAACCTGGTCTATGTTGAAGGTTCATGCTTATTTCTAGGTCACACTTTGGTGATTCTTTGCTTTGAATCCTGTAATTTTATTGGTTTCTGTGGATCTTTTTGTAGGGATCCGTAGTTATATAACTTACTAAAACTAAAATAACTAAAATAATGTAATATGTTACTCTGCAAATAAAATCTGTAGATTTAGATGAAGAAACCTTTATTTTCATTATACAGAGTACAATGAAATTAGGATTACAAATTCTAAAACATTGTAAGTAAAAGAAAAACTATATACATAAGTATTTTTTTAAAAAGTATTATATAACCTTTTCCTAGTTCCTGGTATAAATTCCTAGTTCTCAAATTCATGATTTTATATACGTAGATATTCAATCGAGATATCTAGCTAACAAAACGAGTGGTAAAACGCTTGTAAAAGCGTATATACCCCTGTGAGGCCAAATTCCCCCATCTTTTTGGTCAGAAGTTGTGCATTAGTTTAGAACGTCCCACTGAGTAGCTTTGGCTGTAAGGTATCATGCACACCGATTTAAAAATGTATCGTTAAATAGGAAAAAGCATGTAACACACTACAGTAAGTGTTTTAGACATTATTTAAGAAAAAAAATGTGCGACAGATCTTTGATGAAACTTCTCGGCAGTTGTGCTAATGTTCTATTGAACTATTAAAGGCTAATGAAACACTACTGACTCCTGTGGAACTTGATGAGGATGTCAGAACTTGCTTTTAGAGAATGAGGGCTTTAGTTACACCAAACTGACCTGAACTTTTTATTTTTTTTGGTTGTCAAAAAAATCTAATGAAACAGAAACATTTGAAACATTTCCTAGGGGTGAACTGATACTTTTGTTTTTGTGGACTGAGACTGAAGTTTTTTCATAGTTTGTTATTCCAAACAATTAGAATGCAGCTTGGTCCATGTGAAGCTCAGCGTGTGTTGAGTGGCTTTCTTCTTCAGCGTTTATTCACATAAGCTGGATTACTTAAAAAAAAGAAGAAAAAAAAGAAAAAGTGAGCTCAAGTTGTATTCCAGCCAGCTTCGTCCCCTGGAGGCACGTTCGTCACTTCGGCCCCAATCACGACCCCCATTTTTCTCCTTACTCAATGTGAAACATAAACCGTGCACAAATCTTACCGCAATTATTTCTTACTGAACATGCTTTCACTCTCCTGAACAAAAGAATGACACATGCAAAATAAACCACAAACACACACACATAGATTTAGATTTTTTTTTTCTCACATTATTTCTGAATTTTACTTTTTGCAACTGTCCCACCAAGCATGTGAGTGTGTGAGTGTGTGTATGTTAAGTGTATGTTAAGCCCGCTTTTGTCGTTGGCTGGCTCTGACGAATGTTTTTTTAAAGGCATGTTTCAGTTGTCAGGCTCATAATGGGCTGCGCTGCTGTGTGTTTGTGTTCTTACCGACACCTGACATCTGCGTGAGAGTCATGTTCAACTAATTTGGTTGCCCAATAAAGCGACCTGCTGGGACACACACATGCGCACATACTCACACACACACACACACACACACACGCACACATGTGCACATGTGCTCACGACCTCACAGTAAATTTACAGCTGTTGAATTTGCATTCGAGGTCGTTATTTCATTTAATGTTGCCACATTTTTTGCTTCCCTCCCAAAAAAAAAACAAAAAAAAAATGCCTGTGGTTACATTCACAACCAGAGAGCACAGTTCTCTCTCTCACTGCCTCCATTATCGCTGCATTGTGTAATGCTATTAGTAATATTATTATTATTATTATTATTACTAATAGATCTCAGGCTCCATTACACACCTGCAAGCTACCCAGTGGATCTGTACCAGAGCCTAAAACAGAAAGGCACATGACTTGGGCTAAATTAAGTTTGAATGAAAATACTCAAATGTGCCGTTGCCATGAAATAACTGCATTCTTATAGTGCAGGAAGTCTATACGTTAAAAAAAAAAGACCATTTTAATCTGTCTACTCTCTCTAGTGGCCAGTAATCTCTAGCTCTAATATCGGAAACAATTACTAACTCTGTAGGCATAACGAACTCCATCTAAAATTACTTGCAATTACCCAGCACAACTGGGCTGTCGCTGCATGCTGACGGCACAATTATCAGTAATTACAACGAGATAAACACTGTTACACGTTCTAAAGCTAATATTAGGATTATTTAAGCGCCATTACAATTCCACGGTGTGCTGTTACTGGGAAGTCTGAATTGCGACTGCCGTGAAAAGTGTCCGGACATGTTGGTCTTCCAAGAAACTTCACAGTTTGACTACGAATAAAAAGCAACATACAGGCATAAAATATGTGTAATGAAAAAAAATTGTCGTTCTTGTCCAATCAGATGAGGCGCCCAGACTCCGCCCACAGCTTACAAGCAGTCTCAAACAGGAAATGAACTCCAGATGGACCTCTAGAGGGAGCTGAGCCCTGCTGTACGTGTGTGTTTGTGTGTGTCTGTGTGTGTGTGTGTGTACGTGGGTGTGTGTGTGTGTCTGTGTGTGTATGTGTGTGTCTGTCTGTGTGTGTGTGTGTGTGTGCCTGTGTATGTGTACGTGGGTGTGTGTGTGTATGTGTGTGTCTGTCTGTGTGTGTGTGTGCCTGTGTGCCTGTGTGTGTGTGTGTTTGGCACTAACCAAAACCAGGCACCGTTCTCCACACAATGGAGCCCTTCTCTAACCCTCTGGCCAGGCTGGGTTCACGGCGTCCACAACAGTTGCCAAAGTTTTTTAACGCTCAAAGATTTTTAACCTCAATATGTTCACCAGTACTTCTATAAAAATACTTCTACTGAAATACAGTACTGTGCAAAAGTATTGAGCCCTCATTTCTTTCATATTTTGACTTTGTTGTATTTTTTATGCTGTCTTGAGGAACAGTTCTCCAGGCTTCCTGATGGATTTTATTGGCTCTCGTTTTCAGTCCAGTCCCTGTACCTGAGCAGATTCAGAAGAATGTTCTTTTCTTTGTTAAGCCACCCAGTGACCTATGAATCACTCAAGCATAAAAAAAACCATCTAAAGGCATGAACCTGTGAGAAACATGAGCAAATGATGACAGGTGATCAGGCCAGTGATTAGTGTACTGGTGATGCTAAATGCTGAGTGGTTCCTGAGTGGACTAGACGAGAGGGGAAATGAGGTTGCTGCTGAGGTTGGTACATAAACAACCATTTTTTAAAAATGTATCTTTGGGCACTTTATTACTATGTAAGTAATTTATTTACTACTATTTAATGCACATATCCAAGTGTTTCACTAGTGATTGGAAAACATTAAGGTATCATATTACTATCCTTGCTATTGGATCCTGGACATTACCTTTGGGATCAATACAGTAAGTAAGTAAGTAAGCATCCATCCATCCATCTATCTAAGGTAGAACGTTTTCTCACTACACCGGAGCCATGATTGGACTGCCTGCTTCACGTATGAAACGCTGGCCCAAACATGTGGAAATGGCTTGAAGCAAGATCAGGATTGTACTGGGGATGTGGCAATAACTTCCAGCCAAGTTCCTGTAATGTGCAAATGGTGTTTGTGAAAAAGATTTAAATATTAAGACAGACATACTGGGAAAAGAATGGAGCAGTGCCAATACTTTGTCACATTACTTTTGTAACTGAGGAGGAACAGACCTTTCATTTTTTGAAGAAAAAAAATGAAGCACATGAAATTCTAATGTACTGTATCTGTCTTTCAAGCATATGTGTGTGTGTGTGTGTGTGTGTGTGTGTTGGAAAGATCTGTGAACGTGGCCAAATGCTAAACAGACTCGGAAATATTCATGCAAAACCTGAGACAAGAAATGTATTGACTGTCACACATGCTTTAACAAATTGGACTATGTGTGAATTTTCAAGTGTGGAAAAAAAAATTGCGTCAGAATTAAACAAATTCTGTCATCTGGTCGGAATCCGGGTGTTTGGAAAAAGGCGGGAATTTCAGGAAAGTCCCAGGATGCGTTTTATCCCGTCAGACTGAACGGGATAAAACGCATCCGTCATCGCGCCCTCGGCTCGTCCGGAGAGAGATGCACGTTTATATGAAGGAGAGTCGAAGATGAGTGTAAACACACACTCGCACGCAGTGTACATCAGTGTACATGACCGCCAGAGCCTGATGTACTTTCTGATAAGGTCTTCCCTGAAAAACAACAAAATAAAACAAAAAAAAAGGAAAAGAGAATGAGAAAAAAGACTTCTTAGAGTGTGTGTGTTGAAATAAACAAAGCTCAAGCACTTTTTTTTAACAATACGACAAAGAAGCCGAAGCGAGGCGAGCGTCATTTCCATAACAGCCGTATTCAAATAGGACGCGTGGAACGCGTGGGAGTGCACGAGCTCGACGTGACGAGACCACGCTGCCATGCAAAGCAACGTTCTGCACGTTATTCTTCCAAAACAAGCCACTTCGTCTCTCTCGGACTGTAAAGCACGAAACAAATCCAGAATGAGAATTTGAATTCTTTGAAGCTGAACTGAGTATCTGGTAGTCTGAGGACACACTCGAGCAAACGCGTTCATTCAGTGTGAGAAAGGAAATAATAATAACATGGAAATCACAGACGTCCAATTACACGAGCTTCGAGTCTACAGACGTCTGTGTTTTCCTGATTAACGTCTGCAATCCTGCTAAATACGTATAGATCGATGAGCGATAAAGAAAAAGAAGGAAAGATGGATAGAGTGAGACACAGAGAGGAGAGACGACGTGCTCTTGAAGCGAGTGTTAGATAAAACACCGCTGATAAACGTGAAGCCTGACGCTTGGGAAGTTTACACAAGAGCATGGCAATGAATCTCGTCTTTTAAACATCTGTCTACTTCTCTAAATCATGTGCGCACCGTCTGCACGTGTGTCTGTGTGAGAGCGCATGTGTGTGTGTTTGTGGGTGTAAATTGTCCAGCTGGCCTCGATACACTCTCACCTGAAGTGCTTTGTTACAGACCTCTTGATGAATTATTAAGGATATGAAACGTAATAACACACACATCCTAATAAAACATTCTGCTCATATAGTACATTGTCTTTTGACACTTGTGCGTTTATAATCTACCACACACACACACGCACACACACAAAATCTATCACCTTTCATGCCCATTTCTTTGTTTGTCTACTCCGCTGTGTGTTTAAGTGTATGAGAA